>JANBXA010000588.1:2485000-2665000 GCA_030556225.1 Cricetiscus sungorus
GAGTTCTCGTCTAGCCTAGCATGTGGGAAGCCTGAGTTAATTTCCCTGCATTACATAAGCCAGGCATGGCCGCACACACCTGTAACCACAGCAACTCAGGAAGTACAGGCAGGGCATCAAGAGTTCAAGTTCAGCCTTGAGAGTCTGAGGCCAACCTCAAAACAATCAAATAAATAAATAAATAAGAAAATGTTGATGATTCATGTAAAAAAAAAAAAAAAAAAAAAAAAGCTTCTACAAAGATAAAGACAATGGCCAGGGCTAGAAGGTTGCAAAAAAAAAAAAAAGTTTAGTTTAGAAACTGAGACTTCTAGCCATGCCAGGAATTTTAAGTCTGAGCTGACTGGAAAGAATTCAGGAGACCCTGAACCTGGGGCCTGGGAGAGGAACTGCAGAATTGTGGCCAGCAGCATCAGCTGTGCCCAGGGCCCTGTTCCTAGGCTGCTCCTCAAACTCCACTGGCAGCATCTTAGAACATCTGTGCTTTTCTTCAAAGTTCCGAGAGATACTAGACCTACCACGGGCTTGTTGCTTAATATGCTAACAACTCAACAAGTGAAGTGAACCATAGGCCTAATTACAAGAAAGAACTAAAACGATAAAACAGCAGACGACCTAGGAGCACAGCTTCATGTCACATGTATTATACATGTACATATATGTGTGTGTGGATATTGGTTCTATGAGACAGAGTCTTACTTGAAGCCCGGCCTGGCCTGGAAGTCTGTGTGCATCAGATTGTCCTGAGAATTATGTAGACCGGGCTGGCTTTGAACTTCACAGCAGTTCACTGTTGGAGTGCTTACCTGGGCATGTGAAAGACCCTGGATTCAGTCCCTAGTGCTGCAAAAACCAAAAGCCACCCCACAATGAGCAGACATGTCATGCCCGCTATGCCACTTGTTACCAGAAAGATAGACAAAAACTACTGCCTTGAAAGCATGTAGACATCGGAAGCCTTTGGGAGTGGAAATATTAAATGGCGCCTCTGCTTCAGGAAACACTGGCAGATTCTCAGAAAGTCAAACACAGCTACCAGTTCACCCGTAAATCCCAGTCTGACATATCTGCCCCAGAGGACTGGAAGCCGTCTACAAGGAAGCATGTGCATATATGTTCTTAGAAGGTCCCACGGGTGTCATATGATGAGTGGTCAAATGCGGCGTGTTCACACACTGGAACACGATTCTGCCATAGAAAGGCTTGTGTCCGTTGCCTCACTGGGAAGGACCTGGAAAACATCACAGGAAAGTGAAAGAGGTCTCTTCCTCTTGGGGTGTGATGATTCCTTTGGAGCACAGCAGTCTGGGACAGACTAATTCCAAAGAGGATTAACACCGGTGGGTCCCAGGCTGGGCAGGTTAAGGCCACTCATGGGGCCAAACCCAGGGTCTCACTCAGTAGGCAAGCTCCCTGTTGCTGCCGGGGCCTCTCTCTCCTTCCCCACGCCCTATGCAGGTGTGCATGCCAGTACACGTGTGGAAGAGAGAAGACACATTTCAGAAGCCGGTCTCTCCTTCCACAGCTGGCTCCAGGGATTGATCTCCCCCATCAGGCTTTCACGGCAACATCCTATACCTGCTGAGCCGTCTTGCTAGCCCTCGGGTTTCTTCTGAGGTAATGGACTATTCTAATATCTAATATCTATTATGGTGATTAACTCTCAATATACTAAGAATCGACTGTATACTGTGATAGGTGAATTACATGTCATTCAAGCTGCCTGGAGACATGGCTCAGCTATTGAGAGCATTGACTGCTCTTACAGAGGACCCAGGTTCAATTCTCAGCATCTACATAGTGACTCACAACCATCTATAACTCTGGTTACAGGGCATCTGATGCCGTCTTCCGGCCTTCATGGGCACAAGGCGTGCAAGTGGTGCACATAACACACACGCAGGCAAAACACCCATACAAATATAAATAAATACAATTTTAAAGAGGGAAGAAGAAAGACACAGAACAAAGCTGAAGACTTCTCAGTTGGGAGAGAGAGCTTTTCCTCATGCACACAGCCCTGGGCTCTAGCACTGTATAAACCGACATGGCAGCAGACATCTGTAGTCTCCCCACTCAGGAAATGCAGCCAGGGCCACGAGAAAAGATCCTGTCCCCCCAAAACAAAACAAAACAACAAAAAACAAGCCCTGTGGTGGTGGACACCTTTAGTCCCAGCACTCAGGAGGCAGAGGCAGGCGGATCTCTGAGTTCGAGGCCAGCCTGGTCTACAGAGTGTGGAGCTCCAGGACAGACAGGGCTACACAGAGAAGCCAGAAGAAGAAGAGGAGGAGGAAGAGGAGGAAGAAGAGGAGGAAGACAAGGAGGAAGAGGAAGAAGGAGGAGGAAGAAGACAATGTCAAAGGAAAAAAGAAAGAAAAAGAAGAAAAAGTGGGCATCTCCTGAGGACTGACATGGAAGGTTGTCCTCTGACCTACATGTGCTTGCACAGACAGACACACAGACACACACACACACACACACACACACACACACACACACACACCACTAAACAATGGAGGAAGGGGAGTGCACACATGTCTGAGCTTTCACAGATTTCATTCCTGTTGGGCTTGGGCTACAAGGGTGGGGCAGGCCCCTCTTGGGGTCAGTATGGCAGCCTGGCTCTCTGTCCTAGGTCATTCAATGGCTGCTGCTGAGGCTCTGGCATGGCAGGGCCCCAGGGCCAGTGGAGGTGACCCATCTTCACAGGAAAGCCCCCCTAGGGTGTTTTTGTTCCTCTCCAGCCAGACTCCTACCTATGTTCTATCCTATCAAGCAGCTGGGGAGAGGGAGGTCTGCCAGGAGGCCCAAAGGGAAGTGGTGAGCTCTGGCCTTTCCTGCCTAGCCACCCACCATTCGTTCAGACACCACAGGGAGCTTCCCTTCCTACACATTTATTTGTTTGTTTGTTCTTGGTTTGAGATGCGACCTCATTATGGAGCCCAGACTGGCTTCAAACTCATCGCCTACCTCCTCAGCCCCGAGCCTGGCAGTGCACACCTTCGCCACCATGGAGCCCCAGAATCTTCTATCTCTAAGAAGCCTCTCAAGAAAAGGTTGTGTAATTCATGCCTCTGGGTCCCCACAGACTCCTGGAAAAGGTCCCAGGACCAAGAGGGAAAGGGTCCCACGCTGAGTCTCAGAGGGGTCTCCTCAGGAGTGGAGTTGTCCCCCATTCCATGTCTGACTTGAGATTCCACCCTTGTTGGAGTCGTGTGGGGTCCCTTTCCCAGAGTTCACGTGTCCACATGGTTTCTCACGACTCAACTCAGACTCGCTCCTGTGCTGATTGCCTCTTCTGCCCGCATATCCATCCCTTCTGGAATGATCATGCTCATGGCTGTGACATCCCACCTGGCTGATGGCGTGCACTGCACTGAAACTAAGTTCCCTAGGTTCAACACGCGGCAAGAGCTCATTAACTCAGCCCTGCTGGCTCTGTGCAGGAGTCAGGCTAGAACAGAAAATGCACAACAGTACAAAGTCATTGCCAGGGAAACAAATACTGACCCTCACTCTGGCCTCCCAGGAGCCTGCCCAGAGCGGGCACATGCCAGCTCTCAGACCATCAGAGAGCATTGTTTTCTCCATCTGGAAACTGCCTTCCATCTTGCGGTTTCCTGTCTGAGGACCCACCCCTTGTCCACAAGATTGATAACTCCGTCCCCTCCCCTCCCCTCCTTGAGTTTGCTGGATTAGAAAAAAGACAAACTAGCTCAGCCCTCTTAGACAGACAGGTAGAGATGGAGACCATAGTGCATGGTCTGGGACACGATGAAGCTGTGCACACTCATTCCTCAAGACTGCCAACTATGATGTCCAGGCCCAGTTAGACTAGCTTCCCTGTGTCCTTGCTTACAAGTGCCTGCCTTTGAGAGTGGCAGATGAGACCTTCTGCAGGGCTCGGAGGGTGGGACACCCTCTCAAGGAGCCATCTCTTCTCCACAAGACAGTCACAGAGGGCCTGTGAAATGGACACTGGGGAGAGGGGACCGAGCGGAGGCTGGGTGTGGAGGCAGGGGTGTAGCCCAGTTGGAAGAGCACTTGCGAAGCCCCTGGACTCTATCCCCAAACCCCACACCAGGCTGCAGTAACACACCCTACACTCCCAGCTCTAGGGAGGTGGAGACAAGGGGGGCAGCAGAGCTTGATCCCCCAAACCCGCGTGAGGGTGGACAGAGAGAACCGACTCACAGCATTGTTCTCTGACCTCCTTAGAAATGTCCCCACACACCTTCCCCTCCCTCCCTCCCTCCCTCCCTCCCTCCCTCCCTCCCTCCCTCCTTCCCTCCCTCCCTCCCTCCTTCCCTCTCTCCCTCCCTCTCTCCCTTTCCCCCTTTCCCTCCTTCCCTCCCTCCCTCTCTCCCTCCCTCCCTCTCTCCCTTTCCCCCTTTCCCTCCCTCCTTCCCTCCCTTTCCCTCCCTCCTTCCCCCTTCCCCTCCCTCCTTCCCTCCCTTTCCCTCTCTCCTTCCCTCATTCCTCCCCTTTTTTTCCCTCCCTCCCTCCCTCCCTCCCTCCCTCCCTCCCTCCCTCCCTCCCTCCCTTTCCCTCTCTCCCTCCCTCCTTCCCTCCCTTTCCCACAAGCCAGTCTCACACAAATAAACTCAGGATCATTCTTCAAGATCATCCTGCACTGTGTGTGACCAAATCTCAAGAAGCCAGGAAGCCAGGAAGGATATGCTTCCCTGCTTACCGGCCACCCTGGGCTTCCGGGCCTTGGAGATGACACTCCAAGCCCCTCACAGCTGGCCTCCACGCCATCCTTGATCTCCACTTCCTAAGCTGCCCTGCGCATCCAGCTTGTCCTGGGGACTTTGAATGTTATTCCTCAGCCTAGAACACCTTACCCCAGGTCTTCCAGGCTGCTAGCACATGGCTCCTCCTCCTGGACCCTATGCATCCCTCTGCAACTCAGTCCCTCCCCCAGCCCGATGCTCAGCCTTATCTCTACAGTTGGCTCTTGGCTCTGGTTTGTTATCTCGCCCTCACTAGACCCCACCCCCACACAGAGCTGGTCTGTCTGCCTGTCTCCCAGGAGGACCCCCATCAGAGATAAAGTATCTGGGGTCCTTCCAG
This sequence comes from Cricetiscus sungorus, assembly GCA_030556225.1. Classification (NCBI taxonomy): domain Eukaryota; kingdom Metazoa; phylum Chordata; class Mammalia; order Rodentia; family Cricetidae; genus Cricetiscus; species Cricetiscus sungorus. The sequence goes on from JANBXA010000588.1 coordinate 2,490,080, forward strand.
CAAGGTGCAACTCTTGGGGTGCTGGGGGGTATAGGAAGGGTAAAGGGACTCCTGCCACCTCCCCAGCAGTCCCTCTGAAGCCCTTACATCTGCTTTGCTGGTGCCCTATGCCATCTCTCCTAATAGACAGTAGGCCCCAGTAAGTTTGGGGCTCTTGTAGGAGGGAGGGGCCACAGGCCTTCTGCTCCTTTACCTAACCCCTCCTTTACCTACCCTCATTAACAGAAGTAGGCCAGGACTCAGGCGGCTAGGCCTTCCATTTACCCCTAACTTCCTGGACTTTAGGCTCCTCTGAGGAAGGGGTGGGGCCTGTCCCAAGGTGCTACTTAGGAAATCTTAGAAATCCCTGGAGGAGAACCAGGTATGAGCACTGGGTTAAAGGTCAACCTAAGCTGAAAGAGACCCCGTCTTAAAAAAACAAACCCCGGGTTGGGAGAAGGAAGAAGCAGTGGGGAGTGAGACAGTCAATTCATTTTCCTCAGGTTGGAGACCGACTCTACAAGGCGAACAATAGAGACAAACAGCCGAACTGGGGGAGGCCGCCATGAGGGCCGAGGAGAGCCAAATGCCACAAAGCTACTCCCATCGGCAGAGCGAGGGCGCATAGCGAGGCCACCCCTCGCGGAATCAGATGGCTCACCTAGACAACTACCTTTCAGGGACGCACTCAAGCCACGAGCGAAGGCTCACACAGACAACCACGGCACTCGGGACGAGCAGCGTGAGTCCAAGACCAGTCTGGGCTACCTAGTGGTTCAGCCCACCCTCAGATTACAGTAAGAAGAGCAGAGGCCCCCACCCTTCCTGGGCAGGCACAGGGACGCACACAGGGGCTGAAGGGCCAGACGTTCAGGAACTCCTCAGTTATATAGTGAATCCCGGGTAAGGCAGGGTACATTGGGTCCTTCCTAAAATGAATAAAGAAACATTACTTAGCCAGGAGTGGCAGCACACACCATTAATCCCAGCACTCTGGAGGCAGAGGCAGGTAGATCACTGAATTCCAGAACTGCCAGGGCTACACAGAAAACCCTGTCTTGAAACAAAAACAAACCAACAAAAAGAATGAAGGAGAGACAGGTGTGGTGCAATCCAGGCCAGCCACAGCTATACAACAAAAACCTGTCTCAAAAATTGAATGAAATTGGTGACTAGAGAGGCGATTCAGCCATTAAGAGCATTGCTGCTCTCCCAAAGGACCCGAGTTCTATTCCCAGCTCCCAGATGGCAGCCAACGGCCTGTTGCTCCAGTTTCAGGGGATCTAGTGCCCTCTTCTGGCCTCTGCAGGCACTGCACATACATGGTGCATAGACACACATACAGGCAAACATCCATACACCTAAAATAAACAAAAATAAAAAGTTAAACAAAACAAAAATCCAATTATTAATAATTAATATAAACACATGTATATGTGTATATATATATATATATATATATATATATATATATATATATATATATATATTATTGCTGTTATTGTTTGAGGCAGGGTTTCTCTGTGTAACCCTGGCTGTCCTGGAACTTGCTCTGTAGACCAGGTTAGCCTCAAACTCAGAGATCCTCCTGCCTCTGCCTCTGCCTCCCCAGTGCTGGGAAGAAAGACATGCACCATCACCACTACATCTGGCTTATTTTTTTTTTATTTTATTTTAATTGTAGTGTACCCAGCACACTCAAGACCCTGGTTTGAGCCCCAACACTGTGACACAGGCCATCAGGTGAGTAGACCTTAAAATCACTATCCTACATAGATCAGCCTCAGAGGGTTACAATGGGGAATGTTCTACTTGTATATGATGTCGAGATCTGGAGAACCCACAGAAAGAAGCCAGGGGGTCACTGGTCCCTGGGAAGGGAGAAGGTAAGGTTAGTGGTGCTGGGAAGTCTGCTGCCCCCGCCCCCCGATGGTGGGCAGGCCGCTCGTGGTCATGTCATCACTAGTCAGGGTTTACCTGGCTGCCAGGGGACTCAGTTACGCCTGCGCAAGCCCCCTTTTAAAGCAAGTGTGCCTCTCTCTTTCTCCTCTCTCTCTCTTTTTCTCCCTCTCTCTCTTTGGACCCTTCTCTCTTTTTCTCCTTCTCTCTCTTTGGCTTCTCTCTCTCTTGCTCTTCTCTCTCTCCCCTGCTTTCGGTTGGCCACCAGCTACCCCCCCTTCTCCCCCTCTGTCAATAAACTCCCCATGGGTGCTGAGTTTGTGTTTCATAGGCAATAGCTGCAGCAAAAGAACAGGTGGTCCACAGGTTTGTTTTCTGGTGGGGTAGCAAGACCGCTGGGATACAGTGCAGAGCTGCCCACATGGGAGACCACTGGGACATACACTTTAGAAGGGTTACCATGGGTTTCTGTGTGGTTTGTTTTGATGTTGTTATCTGGGGGTTTTATGTCGCTGGGGATTGAGCCCAGGCTTCTCACTCGCTCGTAAGTGCTTTGCCACCGAATCACATCCCCAGCCCTTTTTTAAACCTTTGTTTTTTTCATTATTTACTTTTTGTTGTTGTTGGTTTGTTTGTGGAGACAGGGTTTACTCTGTAGCTTTGGAGGCTGTCCTGGAACTCACTGTGTAGGCCAGGCTGACCTTAAACTCAGAGAGATCCACCTGTCTCTGCCTCCTGAGTGCTGGGATTAAAGGCGTGCACCACCACCACTGGACAATTTATTTATTTTTATTTGCATTGGTGTTTGCCTGCATGGATGTCTCTGTGGGGGTGTCATGGGGGTGTAGGTCTTGGAGTTACAGACAGTTGTGAGCTATCATGTGAGTACTGGGAAATGAACTTGGGCTGTCCCAAAGAGCAATCAATGTGTTCTTAACAGCTGAGCCATCTCTCCAGCCCTTAAACCTTTAAGACAGCATCTCACTAAATTGGCCTTGAACTCACGTGTAGCCAGGCAGACCCTGACTTGCAATCCTCTGATAGCTGTTGACTGTAGGTACGTGCCATGAGCCTGGGGCCTACCATACAATGACAAACTATATGACATGTGTATTTTACATACACATACAGAATTAAAGGCTACATGTTGGAATTCTTTAATTCTAGTTCACAGGATCACAGGACTGCCAGCCTGTTCACCCTGACAGGGATGAGAGGGAACAGTCTAGCACAGCTATGCACCCAGCTCCATCTCCAGCATCCCACTCAGCATCTTCTCAAAAGGGCAAGCAATGGGTTCCCAAGCTGCAGTCACAGCTTCCAAAGGGAGATGTGGCCTATGGTGGAGAGAACCAAGTGGTAGTCATGCCTGTGGTCTTTTTTTATTATTTATTGTTACTTTCTCTTATTTTACATATCAATCCCACTTCCCTCTCCGTCCCATCCTCCCATTCCCCCCCTCCCATCCCATTCCCCACCCACTCCACAGGGAGGTGAAGCCTTCAGGAGGGATCATTAAAATCTGTCAAGTCATTTGGAGTGGGGACTAGGCCCTCCCTCCTGCCTCTAGGCTAAGGGAGTATCCCTCCATGGGGAATGTGCTCCCAAAGTCCTTTTGTGCACCAGGGATCATCCTGGTTCCACTGTCTGAGGTCCCTTAGACTGCCCAGGCCTTTTAACTGAGACCATGTTCAGAGGGTTTGAGTCTGTCTTTGCTGGTTTCCCAGCTGTCAGACTGAAGTCCATGAGCTCCCCCTTGTTCAGGTCAGCTGTCTCTGTGGGTTTCTGCAGCCTGGTCTTGACCCCATTTCTTATCATTCCTCCCTCTCTGCACCTGGATTCCAGGAGCTCAGCTCAGAGTTTAGCGGTGAGCATCTGCTCCTGTTTCCATCAGCTACTGGATGAGGGCTCTGTGATGGTGGATAAGGCAGTCGTCAATCTCGTTATCGGGAAGGGCATTTAAGGCAGCCTCTCTGCTATTGCTGGTTGGGGTCACCCTTGTGTCATCCTTTCCCGGGTGCCAGTTCTCTCTCCGAACCTATAATGGCTCCCTCTATTATGGAATCTCTTTTCTTGATCTGGTCTATTCCTCCCCCAACTCAATCTTCCTGGTCCCTCATGTCCTCCTCTGCCCTCCTCTCCTCCCCTTCTCTTTCTCCTAACTCCCTCTCCACTCACTGCCCCCCCTCCCAATATGCTCAGGAGATCTTGTCCCTTTCCCCTTCTGTGGGGACCTTGTATGACTTTCTTAGGGTCCTGCTTGTATCCTGGCTTCTCTGGCGGTGTGAATTATAGGCTGGTGATCCTTTGCTCTATGTCTAAAATCCATATATGAGTGAGAACACACCATGTTCATCTTTTTGTGACTGGGTTACCTCACTCAGGATGTTTCTTCAGGTTCCATCCATTTCATGCCTGTGGTCTTAAGTGTACAATGACCACATAGATCTCAGTACTCAGTAGATGCCGGGCACAGTGCACAGAGCCTGGCCACAAGGCTCCCACACTCCCAGTCACCCTATGCAGGGGACCCTATACAACACAGATACACACACACACACACACACACACACTCACACACACGCACACACACGCGCACACACACACACTCACACATACACACACACGCACGCACACACACGCACACACGCTCACACACACGCACGCACGTGCACACACACACACACACACACACACACACACACGCACGCACACTCATTCTGGGAGCTGGGAGGTCTGAGGCTGGGACGCCCAAGGCCAAGGGCCCTGCCTGTAGCCAGGACTGGTTTGCTGTGTTATCCCATGGTATAGGACAAGAGGGCAGGAGAAGGGGATGGAAAGAAAGAGACTGACAATGAGTCCATTTCCACTCACAACAGCACTGTCAACGCAACAGGCCCCACCTCCACTCCCAAGAGGCTGACTTGGGGTCAGATCACAAAAGAGGCAAAAACATCTGTAAACATCTGGGCATAACATGACAAGGTTATGGGTGGAGAGGATGCAGAGCTACCACGCCAAGACCTGATTGTATGGGGGGTGGGGGGTGGGGGGCGGCAAAAGACGCTGTGGTTCCCAAGAAGGAGAGTGCGAAGGTAGGGACAGACCCAGAGGTGGGGGGGGGCTGTGCAGGGGTGAGCTGTGTGAGCTGGGGGGGCTGTGCAGGGGTGAGCTGGGGGCCTGTGCAGGGGTGAGCTGGGTGAGCTGGGGGGGCTGTGCAGGGGTGAGCTGGGGGGCCTGTGCAGGGGTGAGCTGGGTGAGCTGGGGGGGGGCAGGGGCTGTGCTGTGTGAGCTGGGGGGGGCGGGAGCTGTGTGTCTGGCTCAGCAGCAGGAGGGGCTTTGGGACTGGGAGGGACATGGAAAAGGAGCTGAGGCCACAGCCCAGGGCAGGGTCCACTCATCACCTGTGTCTGTACAGCCACAAGTTAAGAATGGCTTTCCCTGTTTCTGTTTTTGTATGTGTATGTACGTGTGTGTGGTGTATGCTCACATATGAGGGTGCACATGTGTGGAGGCCAGAAAGGACAGGCATCGTTGTCTCTGTCCACCTTATATTTCTGAGACAGTCTCACAAACTGGCACTTACCATGTGGCTAGGCTGCCTGGCCACCGTGGGCATTGATGCCATGTGGCTAGGCTGCCTGGCCACCGTGGGCACTGGTGTGTCCCCATGCCCCAGAGCTGGCATCGCACAGATGGCCGTGCCCCAGTGCCCCAGTTTAATCCCAAGGTTGGAATTCAAACTCAGAGTTTCAAGGTTGCAGGTCACGTTCTTCCCCACGGAGCCAACTCCTCAGCCCTACTCTTTCCATTTTATTTGCTTTTTAAAAATATACAGTCTTAGCCAGGAAGTGGTGGCACACACTTTTTATCCCAGTACTCCGGAGGCAAAGGCAGGTGGATCTCTGTGAATTAGAGGCCAGCCTGGTCTACACAGTGAATTCCAGGACAGGCAAGGCTGTTACAGAGAGAAACCCTGTCTCAAAAAACAAAACAAAATAAAAATATACAGTCTTGCTATATAGCCCAGGCTGGCCTGGAACACTAGGCAATTTTCCTGTCTAGTTCTCTTGAGTTCTGGGATCACAGGTATGATGTACTATAACTGACAATACATTTATTAAATGGCTGAAAAATAATGTTTTGTGACACAGGAAGCTAGGTATGGTAGCACAAAATGATATAATTCAAACTAAGGTGCCTATAAATACGAGTTTATGGGCGCACAGCCATCCCTATTCATTTACACATCACACATGGCTCCTTTTGCATTACTATGGCAGAGTCAAACAGCTAGTCATATGGCTCCAAAAGTCTGAAATATTAATTGTCTGGTCCTTCCCAAAAGGTTTGCCTTTCATCTAGGAAGTAGCCACAAGCAGACAGCAGCGCCCCCCCCCACACACACACACATTCCCAAGGGATCCTAGGAAACCCTACCAGGACACACTGTGGGAGAGACGGTCTCCTTAGCCACGCTTTGTGGCTCTCGGGTTGTGGCCCACTTCCCCTAGAGAAGACGAGCCACTGGTGGCACAGGGAAGGTTCTGGCTGACAAGTCCTGCATGGAAGGGCTGTGTTTAACCCGTGAGTCATTACACACTGGCAGACATCAGAGCCTCCCCTTTGAGGCTCAGGGGAAAATCGTGTGTTATCTTGAAGTTAGATGTGGCTTCCTGATCATTCTGCTGTGGAGACTTGAGCGGAAGTGCCAGGCTTTACCTCTGTGTGAGAGTTTCAAGAACCAGCAGGCTTTGTGACACAGGAACCAGTCATTCCCTCATCTGCCCCCTACCCAGGAGAAGAAGCTTCCCCAGCAGGAGACTACAAAGGACCCAGAGAACACAGCCCAGGGCTGGGGCAGAGAGTTTCAAGGGAAAACAGAAGGGGGAGGAGGGAGAGGAAGGATGGAGGGAAGGAGGAAGAAAGGAGGGAAAAAGTAGAGGGAATGGGGTGGACATGATCAAAACATATCGTATGGATATGTATGTATGTGTATGTATGTGCATGTATGTATGTATGAAATTCCCAAGCAATAAAAAAGAAAGAAATGCTGCCTACGTGTGATGGGCAGGAAGCGAGAGCAAGCTGCCCCTTGCTAGGCCACTTGGAAACACAACAGAGACAGTGTATGGCAAACCTCTGTATTGTTCACTCAGTTTCATTGTGAAACTAAAAAAAAAAATCATTTTCATTCATCACTGTAAAAAATTAAAAGATAGTAACGTGGAGAACAATGGCATCTTAAAGAAAGAAAAAAGGAAGGAAGGAAGAAGGAAGGAAGGAAGAAAGAAAGGAAGAAAGAAAGAAGGAAGGAAGAAAGAAAGGAAGAAAGAAAGAAGGAAGGAAGAAAGAAAGAAAGAAAGAAGGAAGGAAGAAAGAAAGAAGGAAGGAAGAAAGAAAGAAAGAAAGAAAGAAGGAAGGAAGGAAGAAAGAAAGAAGGAAGGAAGAAAGAAAGAAAGAAGGAAGGAAGGGGAAGGAAGGAAGGAAGGAAGGAAGGAAGAAAGAAAGAAGGAAGGAAGGAAGGAAGAAAGAAAGAAGGAAGGAAGAAAGAAGGAAGGAAGGAAGGAAGAAAGAAAGAAAGAAGGAAGGAAGGAAGAAAGAAAGAAAGAAGGAAGGAAGGAAGGAAGGAAGGAAGGAAGAAGGAAGGAAGGAAGGAAGGAAGGAAGAAGGAAGAAAGGAAGGAAGGAAGAAAGGAAGGAACAGAACATAGGACCTGCAGATATTTCTCCAAAGAAGAGACTCAAACACACCCATCATCATCTGTTGTCAGGGAAACACAAATAAAACCACAGAGGATACCACTTCATGAGTCCAGGAAGATGGCTGAGTAGGTAAAGTGTTTGTCATTCAAGTGTAAGGGCCTGAGTTCAGATCCCCAGAACCAACATACAACTGGACACTGTAACACCTACTTATAATCACCCTTCCTGAGCTGAGATGGGAGGCGGAGACAGACGCTCTGGAAGCCCTTGGGGCATCAGCCTGAGGTTCATAACCGCAATGAGACCCTGCCTCAAACAGGGTGGAAGGTGAGGGCTACACCAGAGGTTGACCTCTGACCTCCACTTGTGCATAGCACACACGCACACACACTCCCACGCTCACCTACAGGAACACACACAAGCACAAATAAAAACAAGTCAAAATAAAATCTGTGTCTGTGCGTGTGTGTACGTGTGTGTGTGCATGTGTGCGTGTGTGTCTGTGTGCATGTATGTATGTGTCTGTCTGAGAACGTGTGTGTGTGCATGTGTGTGTAAAATGACGGGCAACATGGATAACTCTTGAAAACATTATGTTGCAAGAAAGAAACTATTGATAAGCTTTTTGTTTGTTTGTTTTTTACACTTGTTTTTTTGAGACAGGGCTTCTTTGTGTAGCCCTGGCTGCTGGCTGTCCTGTAGACCCAGCCTAGAACTCAGAGATCCACCTGCCTCTGTCTCCTGAGTGCTGGTACTAAAGGTGTGCACCTCCATGACTGGCCACATTTATTTTTTCATTTTTAAGCAGAGCTTTGTGTAGCTCAAGCTGGCCACTGCGTTGCGCCATTCAAGCAGTAGGTCCAGATGGACAGAAAGATGGAAGACAGACAGAATCTTGCTCTCCTTTCCATGGCTGGGTGGCCTTGCCCTAGGACTCTTGAATGTCTGGCTTTTAGATCCCACCCCCTGAAAGAGCCACACCCCTGGGTTCCCTGGTTCTGGGTGTGAGCCTGTTAGTCCCACTGCTCCTACCTTGTCCAGTGTGACATGTAAGGAGGGGTAACACTTCTCCAGACCACACTGCTAGTGAGCAGAACTGACCCCCATCTTTGTGCCGTGGATCAGGGATCCCAGCCTTGGTGACTCTAACCCAGGGCCCCTCCTTAGCTGTGGGTCAGGGGTAGTCTGAGCGAGCTTCTAAGTGAAGGCACCATCTCCCTCCCCCACACCGCCTCACCCAGGAGGACAGCTGTGGCTCCCTAGACAGGCCCTGGCAGCAGCTGTGGAGAGAGCAGCTGAGTCCCCAAATAAAACCCAGCAACCCAGTGAGAGCTCCCCAGTCTCCCAACCCCCAGCTTTCAGGCCCTGGTCTAGTGTGGAGGGAATCAGTTTCTGGAGGCAATACACATAGGACCCAGGCCCAGAGAGGCTCTGCCCCACTCCACTCATCTGTCTATATGTCTGTCCATTCATCTGTCCACTCACCTGTCCATTCATCTGTTTGTCTGTCCATTCATCTGTCCACACATCTGTCCATTCATCTGTCTATTCGTCTGTACATTCATCTGTCCATTTGTCTGTCCACACATCTGTCCATTCATCTGTCCACTCACCTGTCCATTCATCTGTCCACACATCTGTCCACTCATCTGTTTGTCTGTCCATTCATCTGTCCACACATCTGTCCATTCATCTGTCCATTCGTCTGTACACTCATCTGTCCATTTGTCTGTCCACACACCTGTCCATTCATATGTCCACTCACCTGTCCATTCATCTGTCCACACATCTGTCCACTCATCTGTCTGTCCATTCATCTGTCCATTCGTCTATCCACACACCTGTCCATTCATATGTCCACTCACCTGTCCATTCATCTGTCCACTCATCTGTCTGTCCATTCATCTGTCCATTCATCTGTCCATTTGTCTGTATACTCATCTCTCCATTCAGCTGTCCACTTGTCTGTCCACTCATCTGTCCATCTGTCCACACATCTGTCCATTCACCTGTCCACTTGTCTGTCCACGCATCTGTCCATTCATCTGTCCACTCATCTGTCCATTCATCTGTCTGTTAATCTGTCCACACATCTGTCCATTTGTCTGTCCACTCATCTGTCCACTTGCCTGTCTACTCATCTGTCCGTTTGTCTGTCCACTCATTTGTCCATTCATCTGTCCGTTAATCTGTCCACACATCTGTCCATTCATCTGTCCATTCACCTGTCCACTTGTCTGTCCACTCATCTGTCCATTCATCTGTCCAGTGGGTACCTACTCAGAGCAGTGGCACACAGAAGGCGGCCAGTGCAGCATCAGTCCTGGGCATCTCGCCTAGGCAGGCTGCACTCAACACAAGTCTCCCTTTCTTTAGGCTCTCCAGCCCAACCCAGCTGCAGCCTCCCATTGCTCCCTTAGAAAGTAAAAGGCCAGCCCCTAAGTTCTGCACTCAGGAAGCAGAGGTGAGTTGGCTCGCAGCTTGCCTCTCCTCTCCTTTTATTTATCTGGGGACCTGAGCCCCAGGAATGGCTCTGACAACACTCCTCAGCTTAACCTCTCCGGGGAACTACTTTCACAGACACCCTCCAAGGTGTGTCTCCTAGGTGGCTCTAAATCCAATCGGGGTGACAGTGAAGGTTAACTGAGATAAAATACAAGTAAATAAATCACCAAAGCATCACGGATCTGCCCCTTTCCAACTTGATACCTAAACACAGCATTTTTTTTTCTGTTTATTTTTTTCTTCTCCTTTTTTCTTTCACTTGCATGCATAAGTGCACACACCTGCACACACACACACATTTTGAGATAGCTGAACTTGCAGCAATCCTCCTGCTTCTGTTTCCTGAGTGCTAAAATTATCGTCACAGGCCACTCTGCTCCTGCTCCCTTTTTTATATAAGGTCTCATGTTTTTCAGGCTGGCCTCAAAACTGGTATGTGGCTGAGGATGGCCTTGAACTTCTGACCCTCCCACCTCCTCTACTTCTTGCTGAGATACAGATGTGGGCCTCTCCTCCCAGTTTGTGCACTCTGTAGACCAGGCCGACTTCAAATCACAGAGATCCCCCTGCCTCTGCCTCTGGAGTGCTGGAATTGAAGGCGCGCATCACACCCAGATCCACATTACTTCTAAACTATAATATTTCGTGCTGCACTTCAAAGGCTCCTGGGCAAATCATAATGCAAAATGCACATTTCATCTCTAAGAGGACTTGAAGTCCGAACTGTTCCAAAGTCCAAACCCCACCTTTCTTCTGAGCCTCGGGACTGAGTCCCTGTAAACTCCGAAGCAAGTTCCAGACTTCGGACACAGAGGCACACAACAAACCTCCCATTCCACAAGGGCACAGCAAGGAGAGGCTGGCCCAAAGACCAGAACCACGTCTGCCTGACATCCGGGGCTCTCTTGACGGTGTGACCTGGACATGACGGGTGTTCTCACCCCTGCAGCATAAAACTCTTCCTCTCTGTGCCCGCAGACTTCCTTTTCCTCTTTTCAGGGAGACTTGCCACACACCTCCTGGTTTTCAGAGCTTTCTGGAACTTTGGTGCAAGCCTCCATGGTCTTTGCGCCTTGCATTTCACATGCCTACAACACTAGAACCATGCTATCACAATCTGCTGCCAACCCAAGAGGAGTCTGGCTGTCTTGGACCAAAGCTGTGGCGCCTGTGTGCGCCTTGCAGGGTAAGCCTGTAAAAACATTTCTCTCAGCAGGCGTGCAGTTGTTCTCTTCCCCACCCCCACCCCCATCTCCCACCCCCACCCCCATCCCCCCCACCCCCACATTCTCTTCCTTTCCAATGCATTTGAAGCTGGAGCCTGCAAAGGAAGGGACTTAGCCCCGAGGGACCCTAGCCCTATTGTCTCAGTGAAGAACAATTTCCCTTTAATGAAACTAACTTTTGTAACATTACAGCTGATTGCTCTGCTAACCCTCTTTTTTGTTTGGTTGTGGTTTTCCTTTTCAACACAGGGTTGCTCTGTGTAGCCCTAGCTGTCCAGCCTGGGCTTGAACTCAGAGATTCCTACTGCCTGTGCCTCCCAAGTGCTGGGATCGAAGGCATGTGCCACCATACCCAGCTAAAAAGATTTATTTTTATTATTTCCAATTCTGTGTGTGTGCAGGTGTCTGTGTGTGTGTTCACAGGGATGAAGGTGTTCACAGAGGCCAGGAGAGTTGGAGCTTTCTGGATCTGAAGTTACGGGCAGTTGTAAGCCACCTGACGTGGGAGGCTGAAAGAGCAGTATATGTTCCCAAACCCAGAGCCATCCCAGCCCTTTTATTTATGTATCAGATGGGGTTTCACTCCGTACATATATCCCAGCTGGCTTTGAACTCGTGGCCTAAAATTCAGAGCAATCCTCGGACTTTGTCTCCAGGAATCACAGGTCTGTGCTACGCCTTTAATCCCAGCACTCAGGAGGCAGAGGCAGGTGGATCTCTGTGAGTTCGAGGCCACCCTGGTCTACAGAGCGAGTTCCAGGGCAGCCTCCAAAGCTACACAGAGAAAAAAAAAAAAAAAAAAAAAAAAACAAAGTAAAGCAAAGCAAACAACAGCAACAACAACAAAAAAACAAGAAACAAAAAACAAAACAAAAACCCTATAGTGAAAATAGAGATGAACTGACAATTTAAGTAGTTCTTAGGCCCGCAGTTGGGCTGGAGTGCTTTTACACTAGTGAGAATCTTAAGGCCACTGTGAGAAAGCTAGCTCAGGTGGCCAGGGGTCACTGGACTCCTGCAGATGGGGTATACAGTGACATTCTGCAGGCCTTGCTATGGGCCCCCACAAGAGTGGGGAGACAGTCATGCTGAACAGTTTCTGGTCTGTCTTGAACGCCTGGCACCAGAGGGATGCCTCCCTATCTTGCCGTTGCTCCTAGGCCCCCTCTGATGGCCACAGACATTTCAGGGTTAGAGAAAGTGCCAGCTAGCCTTGTAAGAGCTTCCTTCCCTGACAGAAGCTCTGCCTTATCTCCAAGGGTCTGTGACTTGGTGACTCACTGTTGCATGACATTTTCCTAAGGTGACAAAACCAATGTTTAGGCACCTCAGGCAGGGCACCAGTAACAGGTCACAGCAACGATTCCACCAAAGTTCAGCCTGTCGAGCTGATGAGTCCATTTGTGTTTAGTTGGAGAACACAGGTGAGGGGATCTTACAGTGCTTGGGATGGTTCAAAGCAGCCACACCATTGAGAAGGCACTGATGCTGCCCTCCGCGGGTGCACAGAGGAGGCTGCCCTGCACGGGGTCCACAGAGGATGCTGCCCTCCACGGGAGCACAGAGGAGGCTGCCCTGCACAGGGTCCACAGAGGATGCTGCCCTCACAGGGAGCACAGAGGAGGCTGCCCTGCACAGGGTCCACAGAGGATGCTGCCCTCACAGGGAGCACAGAGGAGGCTGCCCTGCACAGAGGATGCTGCCCTCACAGGGAGCACAGAGGAGGCTGCCCTGCACGGGGAGCATAGAGGAGGCTGCCCTCCAGTCACCCTTGCACACTGTATACTGTCCTTCCCGAAGCTCCTCAGCGGAACGACTCTCAGCTGAAAGGAGGGAGGACAAAGCGGCTGGGTCTCAGGTGCAGGTCTAATGACCTTCTTGCCCCTGTGTGTTGCGTGCCTTCTTGTAGGACACCAATTAGCTCCCAAATCATGACATGGACTCCTAGTTTTGATGCTCAGCTTTTGCTTAGCTCTTATTTTGACTGTCTCTCTTTATAGACATTTTGCCCTGGGCCTTTTACCTTTCTCTCTGTACATCTCACTTTCCTGCTGTTCCCATGCTTGGCTGGCGGCTGCCTGGCTTTTGGCCCTGGCCGTGTCCCCTCCTTTTCCCGACTTCTCTGAAGCCGAGATTTCTTCTTCTTACTCTCTCTTCCCTATCCTTCCCCTGCCTAGCTGTTCGCCATTCTGCTTTTTATTAGACCTATCAGGTGCCTTAGGCAGGCAAGGTAGAATAAAGAAACATATCTTTACATCATTAACAAAGTCAGCCTAAACAAATGTAACAGATTTTTACACAGTTAACTAATACTGCAGCATAAACAAATGTAACACATCTTTGCCTATTTAAAATAATATCCCACAAAGTGTGTGTGTGTGTGTGAGTGAGAGTGAGAGAGAGAGAGAGAGAGAGAGAGAGAGAGAGAGAGAGAGAGAGAGAGAGGAGACAATGTTTTTGTTTGTTTTTTGTTTTTTCTCTGTGTAGCCATGGCTGTCCTGGAACTCACTCTGTAGACCAGGCTGGCCTTGAACAGAGATCCACCTGCCTCTGCCTCCTGAGTACTTGGATATGTGCCCCCACCCCTAGACTCTCAGAACCCTGTAGTGGGAACCTTATAAAAATTGATTCTCTCTCATCAGGCACCCACTGAAGCACTAGATAGGATACATTAAATAAGTTTTTGTTTTGTTTTTTGAGATTGGGTGTTTCTGTAGCTTTGGACAAGTTGTCCTGGAACACGCTCTGTAGACCAGGCTGACCGCGAGCTCACAGAGGTCTTCCTGCCTCTGCCTCCGAGTACTGGGATTAAAGACATGCACCACCGCCTCCCTGGTAAATAAGCCCTTTTAAATAAACAAAATCAAACCTGGTCAGAGTTTTCAGAATCTCCCTAGGAAATGATGTCTGAGAGCCTCTCCAGGCTGGAAGCATCCTATCCTGGACCTGTGGTTCCTTCCCTAATCCTTGGAAGAGTCCCAACCCAACTGCCCAGTGGAGCTCTGAGCTCACACCCAAGCAATGTATCTTCCAGGTAGAAACTCGTTCCCACTCCTCCTGGAAACCGCAGTTTGAGTTCCCTGGGGCATCTGTTCCTTTCTACATCTGCTTTTGACGACAGAAGCCCCTCCCACTCCAGGAGAGAAGTGATTGGTGAGGTCCATTCACTCTAGGGGGATGGCCCCTCCTCCTTTTTGTATTTATCAGTGTGTATTTTTATCCAAGTAATGACAGTTTTCAGAACACACATGTGGTATGCACAGAATTTTAAAAGGCAAATAGGTCTAGAATGAAAGCAATGTCCCCCACCACCACTGGGCCCTCTGTCTTAATCCACATTTCCAGGCTCTGGGTTGCTTCTCTACTCCCAGTGCAAATTAGGAATCTTTTAGAAGGTGAATTTCGCTTTCTCACATCCCTTCCTACATACTTATAGGAAGCATTTCAAGTTGCCTTTAGTTATCAATATAGAATGATTTTTGGTTACGCTGTTTTTGTTTTCGAGACAGGGTTTCTCTGTATTGCTTTAGAGGCTGTCCTGGAGCTGGCTCTGTAGACCAGGCTGGCCTCAAACTCACAGATTCCCCCCACCTCTGCCTGGAACTAAAGGTGTGCGCCACCAACGCTGGGCTGATTTTTGGTTAAGCTGATACACTATGATTACATAAACTTGTTTCTAAACAATATGCTATGCTCATATTTTTGATATAACTTCTTTTTATAAGGATTTTTATATTTTATTATTACTTTTAAAGATTTTTTTTTTGGTCAAAAAAAAAAGGATTTATTGTAGCTGGTTGGGGGTGGTGCTTGCCTTTGATCCCAGCCCTCAGGAGGCCAGTCTGGCCTACACAGCAAGTTTCAGGACAGCTAGAGCTGCTATACAGAGAAACCCAGTCTCAAAAATCAAAATAAGCCGGGCGTTTGTGGCACACTCCTTTAATTCCAGTGCTCTAGAGGCAGAGGCAGATGAGTTTGAGGCCAGTCTCATCTACAGAGCGATTTCCAAATCAGGCTCCAAAGCAATACAGAAAAACCCTGTCTCAAAAAACCTAAATAAATAAATAAATAAATAAATAAATAAATAAATAAGCAAAACAAAAAAGATTGTTATCGGTGTGTATTGTATGTATATACCACATGTGTAGAAATGTCAATTATTACCTTTTTTTTTTATTTTCTAAATGATGACATAAATCTCATTTTAAATAATTTGTTTATTTTGGTCAGGTGTTGTAGGATAGTATTTCTGTGCACTGTGAAGATTGGTCTTTGCCAAGGTGCCTTCTGATTGGTTTAATAAAGAGCTGAATGGCCAATAGCTAGGCAGGAAGAGGTTAGGCGGGTGGGACTTGTGGGCGGAGAGAGAAGAAAGGGAGATGGACGAGGGGGTGGCCAGCAGCTGGATGCAGAGAAGCAGAGTTCTGAGGAGGAGAGGTGGAAGTCACAGCCGTGTGGCAGCACACAGATGAATAGAAATGGGCTCATTTAGTTATAAGAGCCTAAGCTAAGGCTGGGCTTTCTTAGTTAATGATAAGTCTCTTTGACATGATGTGGGGGCTGGCAGTTCAAGAAAGCCGCCACAGCCAAGTGTGGTGGTACATGCCCTTAGTATCAGTGTTCGAGGGGCAGAGGCAGAGGCAGAGGCAGGTGGAGCTCTGTGAGTTCAAGGGCAGCCTGGTCTACATAGCTACTTCTGGGAGAGGCATAACAGAGAGACCCGGAATTTAAAAAAATACATACAAATACATTTACATATATCATGTGATACACACATGTGATGCAATATGGCGGAGAATGAAAGGCAATGCTGTTGCTCTCCACCCCCAGCCTCTCCACCTTGCTCCCCAGACATGCCGCACTTCATTTCAAATATTTATGTTTAAGATTTGTAACTGTTGTGCTGTGTATGAATGCTTTGCTCGCCTGTGTGTTTATGCACCACTATATGCCTGTGGCATTCGGAAGAGGAATCCCAGCTGTGAGCCACCATGTGGGTACCGGGAATTAAACCCTGGTCCTCTGGAAGAGCAGCCACTGCTCTTCACCACAGAGCCACCTCTCCGGCCCCCACTTAGCTTCTTGAAAATAATAATAATAATACTAGGGGCTTTCGAGATGGCTCAGCGGTAAGAGCATCTCCTGTGTTCACAGAGGGTCCATGTTTGGCTCCCAGCACCCATGTTGGGCGTCTCACACTTACTGGTAACTCACGGGGATCCGCACCCGTGTACACATACCCCAGAATAGCTGTCTTCAACTATGGGACGACAATCAGTAATTACTCGGTTGTCAAGATGAGCTACCTCAGTAGTCCAAATCTGGTGACGTCTTGGGGAGCACTGGTCACTATTCCAGGACGAAAGCTTGGGAATGCTTGTTCTATCAGCAAAGAACTCAGCAGCAACAGGACACCAAGCGGAAAAGGCAAGATCTTCCTTCTGGAATCAGAGGCGCTGCCTGCAATCAGGTGGGTCTTCCCTCGTCAATCAAATCAACCAGGACAGTTCTTCAGGCGTGCGCACCTACTCAGGTGATTCTAATCTGTGACACATTGACATTAAACCCAACCATAATGGGCAAGAAGAGACACATAGTCACATCATTTTTAAAAATTCTTTTTTTAAAAGGATAATTGCCAGCTGGGTGGTGGTGGTGGTGGTGGTGGTGGAGCACGCCTTTAATCCCAGCACTTGGGAGGCAGAGGCAGGCAGATCTCTGTGAGTTCAAATCCAGCCTGGTTTGAGGCAGGGTTTAAATGAGTCTACCACACCCAAGATAGATGATAGGTATTTAATAGGTATTTAATAGGAAAGCTCACAGAGTTAAGTGTAAATAACCTCTGCGGTCTTCCTGCTACAGAAGATGCAGTCTGGACCCTTCCAAAGCTCTCTGCAACCCAAGAGAGCAAGAGCCAGCCCCTCCTCTACCTTGTAATGAGTCACAGCTGCATGAAACCACGCCTAAAGGGTGTGGTCACCACTACAAGTTCACTGGCAAGGCAAGATGCCTCTACACTGAGCTACAAAGTGAGTTCCAGGACAGGCTCAAAGGTACAGAGAAACTCTGTCTTGAAAAACAAACCAATCAACCAAAGAAGCAAACAAAATGGTAGACAGACAGACAGACAGACAGATAGACAGACAGACAGACAGACAGACAACTAGGATGATTGCCTTTGGCTTTGACTGCTTAGTGTGCAGAACTGCTTCAAAAAGCCCAGCCTCCCGCTATCCACACCCTCTTGTGGTCCCTAATCCTAGAACGTGGGGATGAAGTGTGACCCACCATAGCCAGCAGGTCAGTCAAAGATGGTGGGGCATAAGCAATTATGTGACGTTAAGACTGCAATATCATCTTGCCTGAGCCTCTTCCTTATTAACTTACAAGGAGGCTGCCATGTGGCAGGGTGGAGACCGGGTTGCAAGGCGCCATGGGTGTTTACTGGAGTTATAGGAAACCTCTATCTGTAGTCAACAAGAAACCGTCTGCTTCCACCCTTCTGGGACAAGCAGCTAAATTCTGTTCCTGACTTGAGAAAGCGCAGGAGTGGGTTCTTCTGTAGCCTCACCTCCCGTTAGACTGAAGTGCCCGCAGCTCGTGAAGCAAAGGATGCAGATAAGCCATGCCCAGGCTCCCGACGTTCTGAGCCAGCCGATAAAGCGTGGAAATGTGCTGTGTAGCAAGGGGTGAGTAACAACACGCCTCTCTTTGTGCCCATCTCTATCCAGTCAGTGCTTGCCACTGTCTCAGCACTTCTTTATTCCCTGCACACCGAATGTGCTCTCCCCACTCTCACACCCATGCCATTGCTCTCTGGCCACTGCAGCTGCCAGTGATCTGCGTTTCCCCCTTGCCTCTCTTGGATCTGCTTCTTGGACCTATGTTTTTCTTTTTCTTGGCTTCCTCCTTCATCTGAAGAGTGTCCTTTATTCATTCCCAATAAAAGGTATGTAACAGATTCGGTTTGTTTAGTCTGCAGGTCTGAGAAGTCCTGAAACCAACTTTTTGCTTGATGATAGTTTAGCTGGGTACAGAAACTCAACCTGAAAAGTTCTTTCTCCCTAGCATTTTGAAGGCTTTCCCCATTCCCTTCCAGCTTCCAGTGTGGCATTTTTTGTTTGTTTGTTTTGAGACAGGGTCTAATGCATCCCAGGCTAGCCTGGGATACCCTATGTAGCTGCAGATAACCCTGAACTTCTGGCTCTCTCCGCCTTGGTTATGGAATCAATATGCCTTCCCAGTGAGAAATCCCCCTGTACACTTGATGAAGAGATTAATAAAGAAGAGATCTTTAACATGGTTGTGTCTGGCTCTAGCTGGCATTCAAAGAGGAATAGCCATGCAGAGGATTTTACCGACTTACATACACCATAGGCTTATGCACCCCACAAAGTCTGTCATCCTTAAATCCCTTTCCAATCCCAGCCCCAGGTTAAGCTTTGAACAATTTTAAATAAGTCTGACCAATTAGGGGGATTGACACATCAATGATATTGCATATTTCTAGAATTATTTTAAGTATACCACTATTGTTCTTTCCCGTCTTGCCCACCAGTCAGAATTATGGAATTATGCCTTTCTCAGGAGGCAGACGGAAGGCTTCACGGCAGGTCAGGACTTAACTTTGGTAGTGAACCCATGCTGCCCCTTGAGCTGCCTGTTAGGAGCCACGTTACCTGGGGTTGCACAAATGGCTGGTCAATCCTGGTGAACAGATGTTTACATCCTAGCACTGGGAACTCTGCGTGTCTCCAGCAGGCCTGGAGACTACTTATCTGTGGGGTATCGGTGGCAGCTAAGTTCTACTTTGTTGCTTTAATGTCTCCTAAGCACATTGCTTAGTAAACCCTTTATAATATCACTCTATCCCTTTAGCTTTCTTCTAGTTCACCTCCGCCTCCTGACTGGTGGGTTACAGGCTGCAGCCACCATGGCTGGCCAGGCACTACCACTGCTGAAGTCACGGCCTTTCTGGCTTCCCAGTTTTGTACCTTTGTAAAGGTGTTTGGCTCCGTGGTGTGGCTTGGCTTAGGTCTTTTTGAGGCGCTGCACCCTGCAGACTGGTGTCTGAGACCCTGTTAGCTGGACCCACCACCTCCAGGGTCATCTCTTCCAGGGACACCTGCTCTTCGCTTTTTCCCATTTTCTGTTTCCTTGTCATTTATTTCTTCTCATTTGGATCTCATTTACTTATTTTATTTGAGTCAGACTCTCATTCTATAGACCAGGCTATACTCAAGTTTGTGGGTGTATCTGTGTCAGCTTCCCAAGTGCTAGGATTTTAGGCAGGAACTGCCATCCTAGGCTTTGTTCATAAGTCTATTTGTGTGTCTTATGTGTATAGGTGCATTGTGATTTTATATGTAGGTGCACATGTATGTAGGTTCACATGTACACAGGTGCATATGTGTATACATGTGCATGCATGTGTGGTACCTGCATATAGAAGCCAGAAATCACCTGTGGGTGTCATTGCTCAGGAACTATCTACTTTGTTTTTTGAGAAAAAAGAATTCCCTTCCTGGGACCTTGAGATTCCAGGGCTCCACCTGGCTCTGCACTGAGATTACAAGCATGCACGAGCTTTTCTTTCTTCCTTTCTTTTTCTTTTTAAAGACAGGGTTTCTCTATGTATCTCTGGCTAGCCTGGAACTCACAGTGTAGACCAGGACACCATGTCTGGCTTCCTTCCTTCCTTCTCTCCCTCCCCCTCCCTCCCTCCCTCCCTCCCTCCTTCCCTCCCTCCCTTCCTTTCCTTCTTTCTTTCATGAAACAAGATCTTACTATGTCACTGCATAGTCTTGGCTGCCTGGAACTTGTTATGTAGAGCAGAGATCTGCCTGCTTCTGCCTCCCCTCCTGAGTCCTGGGATTCAAGGTATGTGCCACATATGTGTCTGACTCATAAGCCGCTTTTCACAGGGTGCTGGAGGTGACTCTCAGATCCTCGGTTTTGCACAGCAAGCATTTTTAGAACTGGGCCATTTCTACAGCCACCATTGTTTTTCTGAGGCAGGGTCTCTAACAATGACTGTCATTGTACTCTGTGTGACCAAGATTGACCTCAAATTTACAGCAACCCTCTGCCTCAGTCTCCTAAATGCTGCGCTGTCGGCTTGGTTTCCTTACTATACGTGGCCCTGGCTCTGCTGGCTGGAGGCTACAGGCCGTGGGCTCCTCAGCATGGCTTCCTCCTCCAGAGATCCAGCTCAGCAGCTAGCTTTCTGTTCGGCTTCGGCAGCCCAGGCATGACATAATGAAACCACCAAAGACCGCCTGTCACCGTGGCTGTTCCATTGGTTAGGAGCAACACTTGGGCTCTGTCTGACGCTAGCAGAAATCAGGCCAAGCTACAGAAACCAGAAGGCAGAAGTCACAGGGCACCTTGGGGATGTCTGCCACAGGGCCCAGCAGCTATCACCTTCTGTCTGTCATCAGTTGTCATGTTCCACCCCACACCCACCCCCTCCCTCAGCTCCCAGGGCCTAGCACCTCTACCTGGTCTGGTACTGCTTCTTTTCTGTTGAGTTCTATCTGTTTCCATCTCATACAGGTATAGGGTCCCATCAGGGTCCCATCAGGGCCATCTCCTCTTACGTTTATGCCTTTAACTTTTTTTGCTGTTGTGAATTTTCAGTGAGCTTCAGAAGGAAACAGAGGCGTGAACAAGGCTTATTCTCCACGTCTAGCCAAACTCCCCCCTTTCCATGGCCAAGCCTCTCCAATCACATAGGTGTTAGCTGATGTGATCTTTCCCATTCCACTTCCATCACGTCAGGATCACACACACACACGCACGCACATGCATGCACGCACGCATACCACACACACTCACACACACACACACAGTACGCGCACGCACACACACACACACGCACACACCATACACACACTCACACACACACTCACACACACACACACACACCACACACCACACACAGTCACACACTCACACACACACACACACACACACACACACACCACACACAGTCACACACACTCACACACACACACAGTCACACACACTCACACACACACACACACCACACACCACACACCACACACAGTCACACACACTCACACACACACACAGGCACACACACTCACACACACACACACAGGCACACACACTCACACACACTCACACACACACACCACACACACCACACACCACACACAGTCACACACACTCACACACACACACAGTCACACACTCACACACACACACAGGCACACACACTCACACACACTCACACACACACACTCACACACACCACACACACACACACTCACACACACACAGTCACACACTCACACACACAGGCACACACACTCACACACACTCACACACACACACACACACACACCACACACAGTCACACACACTCACACACACACACAGTCACACACACTCACACACACACACACACCACACACCACACACCACACACAGTCACACACACTCACACACACACACACAGTCACACACACTCACACACACACACACAGGCACACACTCACACACACTCACACACACACACCACACACACCACACACCACACACAGTCACACACACTCACACACACACACACAGTCACACACACTCACACACACACACAGGCACACACACTCACACATACTCACACACACACACCACACACACCACACACCACACACAGTCACACACACTCACACACACACACAGTCACACACTCACACACACACAGGCACACACACTCACACACACTCACACACACACACACTCACACACACACAGTCACACACTCACAAACACAGGCACACACACTCACACACACTCACACACACACACACGCACACACACGCACACACCCTAACCTCTGAGCTCCATGAGCACAGGGCCTCTCTCCGGGTGTTCCTGCAGCGCCCTGGGCAGGGAGACAGCCACACAGGCAGGGCATGTCTGGGCTCTGTCTGCCTCTGTAGCACCCTCTCCCCACCCCTCCTGCTGCCTCGCCTCTTGGCACCTCTCCCTCGTGACTCCACTCACTCGGCCCCAGGCACTTTCCCGAGAACTTCCCCAAGCGGTGCAGGCAGATCGGCCCTTTTCTTGGCTGGCCCAGCATCTAACCGGAGTGTCCAGACATCCGGAAAGCAGGGCCTCAGGGCCGCCTCCCTTCTGGTCCCCACACAGCTGCAGAGTGAGGAGGCTCGGGCGTCCGGCTCAGCAGTGAAGCAAGGCTTCTCTTCTCAAGCTGGCAGAGCCTGGGAGGCACTGAGGCCAGAGGGGCACACTAAGCAGTCTGGCAACTCCCAGGCCGCCCGGCTCCGTGGAGCTGCTGGGCTCAAGTCCAAAGGCTGCATATGGCCCACAAAGCCCCGGGGATCAGCCTCCCCGCCCCCACACCCCTTCCAGGGAGCGGGGAGGCCTTGTCTCAGAGCCCACTGCGCCCTGCTTTCTCTCCTCCCGTCCCACCCCTTCACCATCCTTCAAATCCAGCTCCAGGGCTCTGGACTTCCTGCCTGCTGCTCGCTCTGCCTCACCCTCACCCTCACACTCCGGTTCTGTGACACAGATCGCCTCTAAGTGACAGGGTGTGGTGCCAGGCTGGAGCCCTTCCTCACCTGCCAACAGAGCACACTAGGGGCTGTATGCTTGTCACTGGAGACATGCCAAAGGCTATTTCAGACAGCACCTGTTAAGAATGGACACACACAGCACAACAGGGACCTTGAGGCTAGCTGTGATACTCGGCTTGGGTTCAGGAAATAAACCAAGGCCAGGGGCCACTCGAGAGTAAGCAAGCTGGAGCCTAGGACTCCGGGCCAAGGCCTGACTGCACCGCCCGAGCCCTGGCTGGACCTTGGTGTCCTGCGAGGGCTCCAGGACCCCCTGTCCCTCTCCCAGCCGTGGAGGAGCTCGCTGAGCAGAGGCTCAGTGGGGATGGGCCAGTCCTTGCTGCTGTAGGCCCAGGGGCGGCTGTGGACTAATGAGGGCTTGCTAATGACTGCGCCCAGAACTGGGGGAGTTGGGGCACCGTGGTCTGTTTGCTCCTGCAGCGTGGGTAGATGATATGTTCCCGGAAAACCAACATGTCTTCAAGGGAAGGGGCAAGCAGTGAGAGGGACGTGGGCAGGGAACCCATGACGGTGAGTCTAGAAGAGTGGGGACAGTCCCCAGACCTCAGAGGACCCAGCTGCAGAGAGCTCTCAGGCCACTCAGGACAGCGGTGGGAAACTGAGGGCGACTCACAGGTCTGTCTCTGGCACCACAGAGGACTCCAACCTAGGTAGTCCTGGGAAAATGGAGCCAGGAGCAGCTGTGTGTGTGTGGTGTGTGTGTGTGTGTGTGTGTATGGTATGTATGTGTGTGTTGTGATAGGTGTGTTGTGTGTGTCTGTATGTGTGTGTGTGTGTGTGTGTGTGTGTGTGTGTGTGTGTGTGTGTTGTGTGTGTGGTGTGTGTGGTGTGATGTGTGTGTTGTGATGTGTGTGTATGGTATGTATGTGTGTGTTGTGATATGTGTGTTGTGTGTGTGTATGTGTGTGTGGTGTGTGTGGTGTGTGTATGTGTGTGTGTGTGTGTGTGTGGTGTGTGTGGTGTGTATGTGTGTGTGGTGTGTGTGTGGTGTGTGTGGTGTGATGTGTGTGTTGTGATGTGTGTGTTGTGATGTGTGTGTATGGTATGTATGTGTGTGTTGTGATATGTGTGTTGTGTGTGTGTATGTGTGTGTGGTGTGTGTGGTGTGTATGTGTGTGTGTGTGTGTGTGTGTGTGTGGTGTGTATGTGTGTGTGATGTGTGTTGTGGTGTGTGTGTGTGTGTGTGTGTGTGTGTGTGTGGTGTGTATGTGTGTGTTGTGGTGTGTGTATGGTGTGTATGTGTGTGTTGTGATATGTGTGTTGTGTGTGTGTGTGTATGTGTGTGTGGTGTACCTATGCTCCACGGTACTAACAATGATCATCTAATCTTGCAGTGAGTCACTAAATGGAACTGGGTTTCCAGGGGGGTGGGGGTTGCGTGCAGGAGGCTTACACAGGAATGGACACCAGAAGTTAAATTCCTGGCTAAAACATTGTCCAACCTCACAGGCCACTTGTAAAAAGAGTTGTCAGGCTCCTCCTCACGAGTCCAAGGGTTAGGGTTAGGGAGGGACCTGGCTGGGAAGAGGTTGGGTTTGAGAAGCCACCAGATTTACTTTCCACATCAGGGCTGACAGGGGTCAAAGTCCCACATAATCTTGAGCTGCAGGCTAAGAGGAAAAGACTGAGTGTCCAGGGCCACACACTGGGAGCCTGAGCCTGAATGTCCAAACCTAGGCCAGAGGGACCCGGGCGGTGATCTTAGTGACCTGCTGAGGCTTTGGAGCCCTTGAAGGGGCATGCCACGTGCAGACCAGCTGGCTGGGTTTGGGTTCGAATCTCAGAAGTCCTGCCTGGCCCTCAGCACCCAGGGTCCCTGTGGAACTGCAGTCCTTGTTGTCCCTCTTGGGGTTCAGGGGTCTTGTTTTCTGGGTGCTTTCCCGGCTGGTGTTAGCAGTGCACAGCAGTGCCCCCGGCACCGGCTATCACTTTTGGGCGGGGCCCTTGGTTGGCTGGTCAACCCACCATGCAGAGTGGGTTGGCCAGCTGGGCCTCCCTAATCCACTCTGCTCCTCTCCCCTCCCCTCCCCTCCCCTCCCCTCCCCTCCCCTCCCCTCCTCCCAAAGCCTCTGTAGAGGAGAGGGGTTCCTGTTGCCTCCAGTTAACAGTCAAGGAAATGAGGCCAGAGAGGGTTCCCTTTCTCAAGCTCAGCAGGCAGGCTTTGAGCTTGAGAGAACTTGGAGGGCAGGAAAGATCTAGTTCGTCATCTGGAGAATGATTCGGTGAGGGAACATGTTGAGCAAAGACAGACAGACAGGTCTGCATGTAGAGCTGAGAAGAAGGTGGGCGCTGGCTCAGTGGCACCTGGGGATCTCTGCTTAGAGACGATCCGGAACAGGGGGAGGTGTCCTGTGTTTGCTGGAGAGGATCTCTTGTTCAAGTGTGGTGCTGGGGATTGAACAATGGACTTGTGTGTTCTCAGAAAGAGCTCTACCACCCATCCCTGGCCCACCCCCATACCCAGTTCAGTCAACGGCCTTTGGGGTACCGGTCTGTTAAGGTGTGGTCTCAGGAGAAGGGGAAGCAGAAGTATTCACTCTCTTGTGTGGGGGTTGCGGATCAGCCCCCAGTACCCCTGGGCAGAAGATTGCAGTGGCTCTGTACCTTATCTGTCACCCATGAGTGACCCCCCCCCAGTAAATATCTGATTTTCCTTTATTCCGGGCTCTCGTGAACTCTATTGCTGTCATCCATTATACCCAGCCCTTCCCCATCCCAACCCACACCCAGACCCAGCAGTATGCCCATCCCCAGGTCAAGCCAGCCCCAGCCCAGATACCACAGATGTTCCAAAGGGGAGGTGGGGTGTGTCAGAGTCATGAAGAGGGCGGGGCTTTCCAGTCCTGTGACACGTGGTGAGTGTTGGAAGTTCATTCTTCAGAGAAACCAAAAGTCTACCCCTGGGGAGCAGCTGGCTTCTTACATGTCCCTGATAACTTCCCACATACACTCAAGAGGTGTGGGAAGAGACCAGAGGCCAGGGGCTTCCTGGAGGAGGAAATGCCTGACAGTGTGCCAGCCTGGCCCAAGGGCCCTGTGGCGGTGGTAGTCCCCAGACAGCGGGCCCTGGGGGCCCTGGTGCTGTGCTGGGCAGGGTGTAGGGCAAGCAGGTTGGACCTGCTGGGGCAGGAGACCCACTTCTGGGTGGGACATTTGACTTGCCTCCACGTGGGAGGAGACATTTGCTTGGGCGGAGCCTGGGGCGGCACCAAGCCAGCAGTAGGGCAGCCCAGCCCTCACCTACCCACCCTAATCAGAAACATTTACCTGCCTTAGCCCTGGACTCCATTCGGCTTCAACAGCCACCCCACCCTGCGAAGGTGCACACAAGGTGCTCACAATCCTGCAGGACTTTCTCCTCCTGTAGCTCCTCCTCCTCCCCTGCTCCTCCTCCTCCTCTCCTGCTCCTCCTCCCCTGCTCCTCCTCCTCCTCCCCTGCTCCTCCTCCTCCCCTGCTGCTCCTCCTCCCCTGCTCCTCCCCCTCCCCTGCTCCTCCCCCTCCCCTGCTCCTCCTCCTCCCCCCCTCCCCTGCTCCTCCCCCTCCCCTGCTCCTCCTCCTCCCCTGCTCCTCCTCCTCCCCTGCTCCTCCTCCTCCCCTGCTCCACTTAAGCCCCAGAGCTCCAGGGCTCGAGTCTCTCAGGGATCTGTTGTCATCTACAAGGCTCAGTAATTTGGGATGAGTTCTGCCCTCCCATTTCTCCCCTTCTACCCCAAACCCCAACCTAAGGCACCCCAAATCTTCCCAGCTTCAGATCCAAGGTCAGCCAGCTCCCACGGGGCATGCACAGCCATGTCTGTCCTGAAGGCCCCTCAGGCACAGCCTGTGCACTCAGCCTCCTCTTAGGTTCTAACACATGACCTTGGAATGCTGGCCAGCTCCAGGGTCTAATGCTGTACACTGTGGGAATAGAATACTGCCCTTCTCTGTTCCCAGGCCAGCTGTCATCTAGACACCGAGTTCCTGGAGTGGCCAAGAGGAAGTGCCAGGCATCCAACCCTAAACAGTACACCCTCACCCAACCACAACCATCACTAGGGTGCATCCTGTACCCTCAGGCTGACTTCTGGATCCTGGGAAGGCTAACTAGTGAATAGGATGGGGTGGAGGATGGTATCACTCTGCAAGTAGGTTGAATGTGACTTCTATTTTTGGAGCTTGCTTCAACCTCTTGTTTAGGAGGTTAGAGGGTATCAGAGGCCACAGCACTGAGCAGCCCTGGAGGGGGCTCACGTGGCCAGAGCCTGAAGCTACTAGCAGATGCTGTGTCCCCACTGCACCCTGAGTTGAGTGGGCTGAGTCACTTCTGGGTCCTGACCTGACTGAACTTCAAGACAGTGAATGTCAGATGTCAACTAAAAGCTTAATGCAGTGGTACACACCTGCACACACACCTGCACACACACCTGGCACACATCTGCACACACACCTGGCACACACCTGCACACACACCTGGCACACACCTGCACACACCTGCACACACCTGGCATACATCTGCACACACACCTGGCACATACCTGCACACACCTGCACACACACCTGGCACACACCTGGCACACACCTGCACACACACCTGTAATTCCAACAGTTGAGAAGTGGAAGCACGAGGATAAAGAATTCAAAGGCATCCCTGGCTACTGAGTGAGGTCAAGGCTAGCCTGAGCTACAGGGGACCCTGTCTCAGAACAACAACAACAAAGCAAAATTTCACTTAGAGCCATGGTGGCTTGCACCTCAATCCCAGCACTCAGGAGGCAAGATCACTGTGGATTTGAAACTAGCCTGGACTACACACCTGGACTGTCTCAAAACAAAACAAGAGAAAAAAACTCTCAGTCAGAGACTAATGAGTAAAAAGCACCTTGTAAATTATTTTACTTTTGGTTTTTCAAGATAGGGTTTCTCTGTGTAGCCCTGGCAGTCCTGGAACTGGCTCTGTAGACCAGGCTGGCCTCGAACTCACGAAGATCCCCCTGCCTCTGCCTCCCAAGTGCCCGACTCCCCATGCTTTTTACCATGCGTGTTCACTGGCAACTTCTGAACATGCAGGAGCTGCCCTGTACCAGAGCTCTTGGACCTTTGTAACTGTGGCCACATCGGTTGGAGATCAACTTTGGTCAACACAGAACTTAGAAAGAGCAGCAGCAATCCATACTCAAAAATCCTGATGTCCCACTCTTCTTCAAATGGTCTCTTTATACCCAATTCCACAGCCATCTGAAGGTTAAGTTACTCCAGACATCTTACAAGACATCACCTAGGGTCAGTGTCTCAACTCACTGAGTAGGAGGTGACATTGAACTACAGATCCTCCTGTCCCCGCTTTCCTAGTACTAAGATCACAGCTGTGCCAGGCCCCGAACCCGGTGTTCCTAAGAAATGTTTGCACTCACTTCAGCAGCTGGGTTGCTGTTAAAGGGTCACACCATGTTTAACGTATGTTATGTTTAAGATGTATCTAGAGGTTAGGAACAAAGCATGTGGCTGTCGAGTGGTGGGTGAGCCGAGGTTCGGGGCAGGCTTGACGTCCTAATCAGTGGTTAAGAGCATTGGCTGCTCTAGCAGAAGACACAGCTTCAGTTCCCAGGGCCCACATGGTGGCTCACAGCCACCCGTAAGGCTGGTTCCAGGGGAGCTAACGTCCTCTTCTGACCACCTCTCCTACCTTGCATGAATGTTGTACACATGCAGACGTACAGCCAAACACTCATACACATAAAATTAAATAAAATTTTTAAATAATGTATTTAAATTTATGTTTATATGCATTGGTGTGAAGGTATCCAATCCCCTGGAACTGGAGTTACAGACAGTTGTGAGCTGCCATGTGGGTGCCGGGAATTGAACCTGGGTCCTCTGAAAGAGTAGCCAGTGCTCCCAGTGCTCTTAACTGCTGAGCCATCTCCTCACCCCTAAATAAAAAATTTTTAATATAAAGTTTTTTTTTTCCTTGACACGGAGTCTACTATGTGAACTGCTCTGTGTACCAGGCTGGCATTGAACTCAGAGATCTACCCACCTCTGCGTCTTGAGTGTTGGAATTAGAGGCTTGGACCACCACCACCCAGCTCCAATCAAGAATTTTTAATTATGGGTGGTAGGGGGTGGGGGGACAGGATGAACCCAAGGTCTTAGGAGCTCCTGCAAAGTCAGCCTGTTAAATCTGTATGAGCACACATGCCTTGTGGAATGGCCATGAGTAATTTTAAGCTTTTAAAAACTTACAAGCATTTTAAAGCTTTACAGATGTTGCCTATTGCCTTTGTGAGATGAGCAGTTAAGATGTCTTCTGGGACAGCGTCATGTTTAATTACCTGCAGGTACGATGGTCTAGCCAGTTTCTGGGACCTCAGTAAACCTCACTCTTTCTGTTAAAGTCCTCTCCCTGACCCATGACCCACAAGCTGCTACAGCTCTGTTGTTCTGCCTTTGATTTCCCCAGTGTGGCCCTCAACTCCCAGGCAGCGTCCTGCGCAGGCAGAAATGCCCACCTTCTGTTTTTTTGAGTATCTGTGCGTCCGTCCCTCCCAGTACATTTCCTCTCCAGCTCAGCATGTCAGCCACTAAAATGGTTTAATTTTGTGTAAAGTCAGAAGATAAAATGAAGGGGGGGGGGAGTAAAGTTGTCACATCAGGGCAGTCACCCTCACACTGCTGTACCATAAACAAGACACTCTTTAGAGGCAAGGGAGGGAGGCCAGGCACCCTCTGTGCTCTGGCAGGCA
Organism: Cricetiscus sungorus; assembly: GCA_030556225.1. Lineage (NCBI taxonomy): Eukaryota > Metazoa > Chordata > Mammalia > Rodentia > Cricetidae > Cricetiscus > Cricetiscus sungorus. The sequence goes on from JANBXA010000588.1 coordinate 2,519,738, forward strand.
GGCCTGAGCCTCAGTTTCTCCCTCCAGACAGTTGTGAATGCACGGTTCGTTCAGGCTTGTGAAGTGGCACAGCTGGCCTTGTGGCCCTCCACCTTCCCACCGAGCGGGGTCTCTGGAGGAATCTTGAGGTAGCTGGATGGAGGAGCTGGGGCCCCTCTTCACTGTCCCCTGCTGCAAAGGGCACCCTGGCAACAGGGACCTCTAGCCAAGAGTGCCTCCAGAGGCAGGGCAGAGGAGGACAAGCCTCTCCCTTCTGGTTCAGCCAAGGGAGGCTGAGTACTACAGAGCACACATGGATTAGATGCCAGCACAAACTCCAGAGTACCCGGCATCTGGGTGTGAGAGTTCAGGGATGGAAGGATAACCCTTTGCCCAGGTCCTTGTCTTTGCATGACTCTCCACTTCAGCATGCAGCCCATGCTCGGCTGCAGTCACTCCAGCTTAGGGAATATGGGTTTTTTTTTGTTTCGGAACATGTAGAGCCCCACAGAGATGCTGAGGGGGCAAAACATCAGATAAGATAGTGTGTGTGTGTGTGTGTGCGCGTGCGCGCGCGTGGCAGAATTGTGTCTCTAAATGTTCGTGTGTGCATGACATAGATTTATCATCTCAAGGCACACCCCTAGCCCGTTCCCCACTTAGACACTGTATGGTAACATATACAACTGTCTTGATAACAAGACCCTGGGGCGAGCGATTAGGAGGTGAAAGGTGAACGTTCAGAGCAGAGCAGCAGCCACTAAAGCTCGTACCTCTATGAAACCCTCACACTGAAAGAGCGGGCCCCCTCCTCCTGCCTATATGCTGCTCTCTGCCCAGCCATCTCACTTCCTGACTCTACAGACCTCCAGACCTCTATGGTTAGCTGGTGGCTAGCTCCGCCCTCTGATCCTTAGGCAAGCTTATTTGTTAGCGTATAGACAAGACATCACTGCACACAACCACCCACAAGTCCGCAGAAGGCAGAACAAGAAATGTTTCTGCCTTGTGTTCTGGCTGCCTTTCTCAGGACTCGGACACACACACACACACACACACACACACACACACACACACACGCAGAGCCCCCCTCCGGCTGTCCTGAGAGTATGTACAAGGACCAGTGGCATACACAGTCCTGACACGCCTGAGGTGGCAGTGTGAGCGTCCGGCCAGGAGAATCAAGGTAAGGACAAGGAAGATGGAGGCTAAAACCTGAGGAGGCGACTACACAGGCAGCGACCCTGCCCCACCTATGGCTCCAGGCCCAGAAACCCTCTCAGTTGAAGCTGATCTTAAGACCTCAGGGAAGCATACCTCTATATGTGGAAACCTAGGGGCCTGCATCCCTCTGGGCCTTGTTTTTTCCCAGGAAGCAGCAGGCTCAGAATCCCAAGCAATCTGAGAGGAAGAAAATGAAACCCTGGCTGGCTTGAACTCAATGTGTACGCCTGGCTGGCCTTAAACACATAGAGATCTGCCTGCCTCTGCCTCTTGTGCTGAGATCAAGCTGGCACACCACCACGGCGGGCTTATTTTATTATTATATTTATTATTATTACTCTGCAGCCCGTTTGCCTGAAATTCTATACAGCTCAGGCTGACCTCAAACTCACTTCCTGGGAGCTAGAATTATAGATGTATACCATGTCTGGATCCTGTCTTTTCTTTCCTCCTCCTCGTTTTCTCTTCTGTGTTTTTGTTGTTTATTTGCTTTGAGACAGGGTTTCTCTGTGTAGCCCTGGCTGTCCTGGAACTCACTCTGTAGGCCAGGCTGGCCTTGAACTCACAGAAGTTCAGCTGCCTCTGCCTTGTGAGCGCTGGGCAGCAAAGGTCCTTAACTACAGAGCCAGCTCTCCCTGAACTCTATAGATTCCCTCCGAGTCTACCTTTCAACAGCTGGGGAAACATGGATGTTGTCAAGGTCTGTCCTCGTCAAAGCACATGGCAGAACGGCCTCCCTTCCATGTGTATCAAGTCTCCCTGTGTGGGCGAGCAGGCGGCCCCGCCTTCGGGCCATTGTGAATAGTGAGGCTGTGAAATGGGCTCACACATGGAGGCACAGCATTTTGCTGATGGTGAATTCAGTTCAACACAGGTAAACTTGAATGGTTAAGGTGTGGCTCAAGTGAAACAGGTGGCTTAAAATGCTGTTCAGTGCTGCTGGTGGCCAGGTTGAAGTCTCCGAGGACAGTGGGCATCCCTGGCGTCAGTCCTCTCTTCATGTCCCAAGGTGCTTGGCTTCATGGCTCCACACAGATGACTTGGACTAAGATCCACAAGAGGCAGGTCCTGCTCACCATCGGTCACACCACTAAGATGTGGGGAGGCATCTGATTGGCTATGCAATCACCAGGCCATGCCTACAGGTTGTGGTCAGCCTATGCATGGCTCCCCTCCATGTGGGATCCAGCTCTGATAGGGCCCCAGGCAGCCTGAAGGGTGACAGTCAAGGTCTGAAGATGGCTTGTCTCCCTGCTCCTTAAACCAAGCTTGAGAAAAACAAAGGATGCAAACCCCACACCTTCTAATAAGGCAGCCGGGGCCTGGGCCCTTGGCTGGTGTGAGGTGGGGGAGCCCTGCCATATTGCTCTGAGCTGGTAAGCACCAGGGTCCCCTCACCAGCCCTCTTAGCACTCTCGTGGGATTCCTAACCTTGCGTGGGGCCTTTTGTTCTTGGTGGAGGGAGAGGACTGCTCTCAGCTGACTGTGGAGAGCCCTTTTTTGCTTTTCCCACCAGATCTGCTCCCGCGGGGGTCCCACCAAATGAGGAGTGCCCCTAATTGCCCTGTGCTAATTGCTGGCCTCACCTGTGCAGCTGGGCCAAGCTCCCAGGAGCAGAGCTTGTTGTTGGAAGATAACCGAATTCCCCAGCTTGGAAGAATTCAGCTTGGGGGACGCACTTGTCTCATGGAGTATTTACTCAAAGTGGGCTTCGGTTCAACAACTCTCCAGGTTTTCCCCAGCCCGGCTGGGGGTCCTGACCTACCAGAAATGGCTGACACACATACTCTGGCATTGGGAAGGCTCAGGCTGTCCTTTTAAGCATTTTATTGATGTATATATAGACACTGCACTATCCACATTTTACATTTGCATTTTTATGTTTATAGAGTTGTGCAAACTAATGTCTGTGTCCATTCTCACATTATTTCTGTCACCCTCCAAGGTCCCTTCAGCCTGCTTATAGCCAACCCCTCCAGGCCACCACTGCACTGGTTTGATGTCTCTGTCTGTAGACTGCCTTTACTAAATACTTCGTGCAAAGAAAATAATAAGACGGTGGTGATGGTGCACGCCATCCTAGCACTTGGGAGGCAGAGGCAGGTGGATCTCAGTGAGTTCAAAGTCAACCTTGTCTACAAAGTGAGTTTCAGGACATCCAGGACTGTTACACAGAAAAACCCTATCTAGAAAAACCAAAAACAAATAAAGAAATAATGGAAATAAAGCGTGTCCATGCTGCCACTTTACATGGCGGTCTCACTATGTGGCTGATCAGGTTGTCCCTAACTGATAACCCTCCTGCCTCAGCCTCCTAAACAGTGGGATTATAGGTATGAGCCTGGCTTGGCTTTTTATCTTCCCCCTTAGAATATTCTTAATTTTTAGCTTCTTCGTTGTGTGTGTGCATGCATGCTTGTAGGTGTGTGCCCACGGAGCACAGCAGAGGGCATTGATTGGAACCCTGGTGTTGGAATTACAGGCAGTAGTGACCAGTTAGAAGTAAGTGCTAGGGAACGTCCTAGGGATGGCAGCAAAGTTGTTGACCACTGAGCCGCCTCCAGCCTCCATTTTGGTGGTGTTCCTGTCTTTCTTTTTGAGAAAAGGGTCTCACTATATAGCACAGGCAGCCTCACAATCTTCCTGTGTTAGCCCTTCAAGTTTGGGGATTAGAGTGTACAATTAGCCTGGTGGCGGCGGTGGTGGTGATGGTGGTGCTCGCCTTAATCCCAGCCCTTGGGAGGCAGAGGCCGGCAGATTTCTGAGTTCCAGGCCAGCCTGGTCTACACAGAGAAACCCTGTTTTTGAAAAAAAAAAAAAAAAACAACCAAACAAAAAGACCCCCCAAAAAAACTGAAGAGACAGGATGTTTAATTGTGTTTACTAGCATATATATTTAAAAAAATATTTTTGATACAGGGTCTCATTATGTAGCTCTGGTTGTCCTGATCGACCAGGTTGGCCTTGAACTCATAGAGATATGCCTGCCTCTGCCTCCCAAGTGCTGGAACAGAAGGCGTGTGACACCCTGCCACGACCAGCATGGTTTTGAAGTTTATCTGTACTATGGAATGTTCTTTCTATTATGGGAGTATGTAATAATTTCTTTATTTATTAACAATGAATGGATATGCAGCCATGAATGTGTTTCCATATTTATATTATCATGAATGATGCTGCTACAAGTGTTCATGCTTTGTAGAGAAGACATTTTCATTTCTTTTGAGCAGTAACAGCCAGAGGTAGAACTCCTGGGCCATATGGAATGTAAACACTAATAGGCTTAAGGCTGGGTACGGTGGTACATGCCTTTAAGCCAAACACCTATGAGGCAGAGGCAACACACACAGACACACAAAAGTGTTTTAAGAATTCTTAGGGGCCTGGGTGGTGATGGCGCACTCCTTTAATCCCAGCATTTGGGAGGCAGAGGCAGGTGGATCTCTGTGAGGTCAAGGCCAGCCTGGTCTGCAGAGTGAGTTCCAGGACATCAGTGCTACACAGAGGAACCCTACCTTAGGGGAAAAGAAAGAATTGTCTGGGTTGGAGAAAGCGGATGAGTAGTTTAGAGTCTTTGTTGTTCTTACAGAGGATGGGGTTTTGATTCCCAGCACCCATGAGGGCTCATAACCATCTGTAACTCGGTCCCAGAGACTCCAGTGGCCTCTTCTGACCCCTGTGGGTATCAAACATGTACATGGTTATATACACACAGCAAAACATTCATACATATACAAAGATAAATAAATACATCTTTAAAAACCTGTAGACCAGGCTGGCCTCGAACTCACAGAGATCGGCCTGCCTCTGCCTCCCGAGTGCTGGGTCAAAGGTGTGTGCTACCAATGCCCAGCTAAGAAATAAAATTTAAGAATTCTTGATATAGAGCATACATCTCAGTGGGAGAGTGCCTGTCTTCTTATGGGAAGGCCCTGGATTCCATGTAGTAAACACACACACACACATACACACACACACACACACACACTGAACATATATTTTTTTTTGAGACAGGGTTTCTCTGGAACTCACTTCACAGATCAGGTGGCCCTGAACTCAGAGGGATCCCCCTGCCTCTGCCTCCTGAGTGCTGGGATTAAAGTCGTGCTCCACCACCACCCGGCCTCACCTTCATTCCTGAATCAGCCTTCACCCACTTCCCTCAAAGCCTAGCAATTCTTAGCATTTTCTTCCTCATACTCGGGCAGTCTCTCTCTCACGTTGTGTCCTTTTTACAAAGTTATTTTAAAGTGTGTGTGTGACCCTGAGAGAAGGTGCATCTGAGGCCAGAGCGTAGGAATGCCCTGAGGCTGGAGCTAAAGAAGGGCGTAAACAACCTAATGTGGGTGCTGGGACTCAGAGCCTCTGACCACAGATTAGTGTACTCCCAACTGCTGAGCCATCTCTCCAGCTCCTATCACACGCACACACACACACACACACACACACACACACACACACACGCGCGCGCTCACACACACACGCGTTCACACACACACGCGTTCACACACACACGCTCACACACACGCTCACACACACACACGCTCACACACACACGCTCACACACATGCTCACACACACGCTCACACACACACGCTCACACACACGCTCGCACACACGCTTGCACACACGCTTGTCACACGCTCACACACACGCTTCACACACGCTTGCACACGCTCACACACACACACGCTCACACACGCTTGCACACGCTCACACATGCGCGCACACGCTCGCTCATATGCATGCTCACACGCACACAATACACATATATATTCTTTATTTTATTTATTTATTTATTTATTTATTTATTTATTTATTTATTTATTTTGAGATGGGGTTTTTCTGTTTAGCTCCAGCTGTCCTAGAACTTGCTCTGTAGACCAGGCTGGCCTCAAACTTACAGAGACCCACCTGCCTCTGCCTCCGAGTGCTGGGACTAAAGGCACTCATCACTACTGCCCAGGCTTTCTTCTCTTTTTGAGACAAGATCTCATGTAGCTCAAGCTGGCCTCCAATTCACTACTTAGCTGAGGATGACCTGAGCTCCTGATCTTCCTGTTTCTATTTTCCAAGTGCTAGGGTACAGGTATGTGCCACTAAGCCCGGCCTTTAGTGATGTGTGTTTTTAAGCATCTATTTTTATTTTCAGCTATGTGTGTGTGTGTGTAGGAACCCAAGTCCTTTCAAGTTTAGCATGTTCTTTTAACTGACGAGCCATCGCTTCAGGCCTCAGTGGCTTTTATTTAAAGATTTATTTATTCTATTTTATATGTCTGAGTCTTTTGCCTTCATGTATGTATTGTGCATGCCTGGTGCCCACAGAGGCCAGAACTGAGTTACAGAGAGTTGTAAGCCGTCATGTAGGTATTAGGAATCCAACTGGGACCCTCTGTAAGAGCAATGTGCTCTTAAGCACGGAGCCGTCTCTACAGCCTCTCTCCCCTTTTGTTTTTTTGAGACAGGGTCTCACTATGCAGCCCTAGAACACTCTATAGACCAGACCAGCCTCGAGCTCACAGAAATCCACTGGTTTCTGTCTCACCTGGGCTAGAATTAAAGGTCTGTCATCACGTCTGGCATAATGATGTTCCTCAATTCCCAAGCCACACGGCAGTCTGTCCAGGAGAGCAGAAGGTTGTCTCCACTGCGCCCAGCGCGAGGAAGCAGCAGCTTAGCACCTAGCTGGCATGCTCACTCCATGCCGCAGCATCCTGTATCACATCACACCTAGTAAAAGTCCTACTTTAATGCCGAGGCCACAGGGCCCACATACATGGCCCTGCCCACCAGGCCATCCGCCTGCTCCTTCCTCTCGGCTTTTCTGTCACGTCTCAAACGTACCAACTTCCTAGTTGAGACTGTGGTAGCTGGGCTCACTTTCCGCGTCTCGCAGCCCATCCTGAGCTTCAGTGCGTTCCATTCCTGCCTACTTACCTAAAGCAGCTACCCCGCAAGTCTCCTCCATCACCCGAAGATGCTCATCAATGAAATCCAGGCTGCCGTGGGGAGAAGCCACACAGGAGAGCTGAAGGCCCTGCTTAGAACGAGCTCCCCAGCAGATTACGGAGGCGGCCAGCTGAGCCCCAGCCCTTATCTAGAGTCAGTCAAACAGCTGAAGCCTGGTGGGTGGGATCTCACCTATTGAGCCTCCAGATCACGGCAGCTGTGTAAGTGATCTCAGCCGATGCCTTGGCAAGCAGAACCATCCAGACAACTGAGGAACACTTCTGACTCCAGCCACCCTGCAGGGCTGGTCCTTACACAGCCACGAGTAACTGCTACACCTGTGGGATCTGGTCCTCTCGGGAGACACCGGTTTACCGCAATGCAGGCCTCTCTCCCTCGACCCCCTTTCCCTTCTAGTCCTGTATTTCCTTTGGTTGTTTGTTTGTCTTTGCTGAAAATTGAACCTGGGACCTCTCGTAGAGCAGCCAATGCTCTTAACTGCCAAGCCATCTCTCATTCATGTTTTTATTTTTGAGGCATGGTCTCACTGTGTATCTCTGGCTGGCCTAGAACTCTCTATGTAGCCCAAGCCTGCCCTTGCCGCCCCAGTGCTGGGGTTAAAGGCCTGAAAGGTGGGCAGTTTGACCAAATACCCCTCCCCCCTTTTTTTCTGGTTGGGGATCCCCTGCCAGACTGTTTCTTCCTGATCTGGTCTCTGGAAGACAGCTTCCCAGAGAACCTTGATGTCTTATCTAGGCAGCAATAAACACTCTAAGTGCTCTATTGGTGTGTCACTGGAGTTCCCTGCCTCGAAGCAGAGACTCGGGCTGCAGGCGGCAGGATCACGACCGACACCTCTTGGGTGCCAGGTGGGTCCCGCTGGGCCTTCTCTTGAGGCTGTTCTGGCTTCAGTGTCTGTGTATTCCTGTGTTCAGCCCTCGGCCCTGCAGGCAGGCTCCGGGGAGCTTCACGAGTGTGCACCTGGGGAAGGCCAGGCCAGGCCCGAGGGGACCAGGGAAGCTCCCTGAGGTGCAGTTATGCTTGGTAAGCAAGCTAGGCTGGGAGGACAGCATTCCAGGTGCACAGCACGGTTAGCTGTGACCGGAAGAGAGAGGTGGAATGGCGCTGAGCGCTGGACTTGTGCCACCTTCGCCTGCAGGCAGAGGGCACTGTGCAGACACAGTGTGTTTCTTGGCCGGTAGGGGGAAACGCCTTGTCGTCGGCGTGTCGACACAGCCCTCGCTAGCACCTTGAAGCACTGTAAACTTAAAGTGTTGCACAACCCTAAGCCTGGGAGCCTATGAAACTCCCAAGGAGAAGTAGGGATTGGCAGGACTAGTCTCGCCACGAGAGGAGCGGTTCGTGGAGGACAGGAAGGCCCTCGCCTTGCAGGATGCGGAGGGGCCCCTGAGTGACCGCAGGGTGGGGTGGCCAGGACCGGGGCTGATTTGAGTGCAGGAGGCAAACTTGCATAGGAAGGGGCCTGCGGAGAGTACATAGCTGGAGGAATGGTTAGCACTGTCAGCATTGGGCCCCGAACCTGCCGACCCAGCGGATTCCTGGAGCTCGTGGACGGGGACCTGGCACCCTCCCAGGCGGCGCGCCCTGGAGGCGCCGGGATCCCTTCCTCTACCGCTAGAGGGCAGTGCTGGCCGCTGCTCCGCTGAGCAGGCAGGAATACCGAGGCCACGCCTCGCCCTCTCCCAGACCGAGGGGCAGGACAATGCTGCCCTCTTCCAGCTCTCCGTGGCCCCCAGGGTCGGATAAGCCGGCTGGACGCCCCCTCCCTGCCCTGGGCCCTTCTAGAGTGTCTCCTTGCATCACGCGAGACAGTGAAGATGCAAGCAAGGGTGTGGGCCGCTTGGGTTGTGGGCGACTGCAGAGCAATGCTGCTCCCGACGGTAGCCTGGCACGCAGGGGTCCCTGTGTCACTAGGATTTGTCTGAGTTGTGTGACCTGGGCTAGTCTTGCCCCGACCCGGCCTCAGTTTATTCTCCTGCCTTGCTTTACTGCCTGCACGGCTCCTCCTCGAGTTAGCAGCTCAGAATGGCACTATGTAAATATTATAGGTAGTGCAGAAGACGCGGAGCTGTACGTGCAGAGCTGGATCTGACCCTCTGACCCGGAGGTTCACGGTTCAGAGAGGTGGGACTGAGCCCTCAGAGCAGTTGAGCTCTTAAGCCAGCAAGGCTCTCAAAGTCACCCAGCCCCGCAGGAATCCGGAGCCAGGTGCAGGGAGGGTGACGAGAGGGTGAACTGCCGCTCTCACCCTAGCCTTTCTCATCTACGGACTTCCAGCCCCCAGGGCGTCAGAGCTTGGATGTCCACCTAGGAGCCGGGCAGATCTGGGCCCTGGTCAGGATCCGGCGGGGCCACCGACCTTCCTTTCCCAGAAGCCTAGCTGTGCGCTGTCTGCACAGCTGGTGAGGGAGACATGGTTACTTCCTGCTTCCAGCCCTGTGCTCACACCCCCCTCATTACCTGTTTCCTCTCCACCTCGCTCCTCAGGGCAGCCCCCACCCTCCATGATTAACTATGTCTCCACTTAGTCATCTTCATTTATGAGGCAACTTCTACCTTCTTGGCAGGACAGGCAGGCTCCACCCTCGGATCACCAAAGGAATCACCTCCTCTTAGGCAGGGTGCTTAAGGGTGGGGTGGGGTGGGGGGAGGTGCACTCCTTTTTCCAGGCCACGTCTGAGGGACAGCGTACCGGCACAGGGACTAGCACCCTGCGAAGGGCCTGAAGGCTAAGGTTCTATGGAGGTGGGGTGTCGGGAGCCGTCTTTGTGGGGCTGCAATCAGAGCGGCCCCAAGTCCGTACCTGAGTGGGGGAGTGTGGAGGAGGGAAAGGCTATCTGTAGACAATGAAGAGAAGACAGAGACAGAATGAGGGTCAGGAGGGCAGACCAGTCAATGCTGAAATGCCATGAGTTTACTTTTCTCCACTCCTATACACCGTAACCAAAAAGGGGAACGCAGCATCGTGTATACGGAACAAACAGACTTTTCTTCCCCACGTATTCTAAGGGTTCGGTAACCACACCTTAGCTCTAACTTCTCCTTCCCTAGCCTTGAGGTCCGGAGTAGCCACACCTCAGATTCAGGTCTGTTGTTACTTAGACTAAGACGGCCAAACATCCTTCTGTAGCCACACCTTTGACCTTTAGGTCCTATGACTTGCTGACAGCTTTGAACTCTGTCCTTGTGCCAAGATGGAGTGCAGCCATCTTTATGGGCACCCACAGATTCCCCCTTCTTAATATAATTAAAAGATACCTGTGCTGCTACAGGACAGATGACTGTGTCGGTCTTAGGTAGTCTTCTTCAACCTTCCAGCCGTACCCGTCATGGGAAGCACACATTCTGTCATGTGTGTCCTGGCTTAGGTAGCTTGGAGGTAAAAAGACTTTACCCATCCCTGACTACCAGCCTCTGTAATAAAGAGCATTAGGGGATAGTGCATCGCTCGATGCCAACACACCTGAGCCAACTTTTCATCGAGAGTTCACAAGCAAACTCGATAATGCATATGCTTTTGTGGCTACAGCATCTCCTGCAAAAGGAGTGGATGAATTAAGATAAAAATGGCTTTTTAAAATTGGTCTGAGATATCTTGAGTAGCTTTTGCTCTATCAAAATCTAAATCTGCCTATTCAAGTGCATTGTACCTAATGATTCATAAGCATCATGTCTAATTCTTATCAGAATGAGCTGACTTTTTCATCCATAGCATACCTAGTATAGCAAAGGTTGTAAACATTAATGATTCCAGTATGCTTATTAACAATTGACCAAAACAGGAACAGTACCAGTAACAGCTTTGGGGCAAGGAGTTCCGGCCAACAGCTTCAGGCTTGCTCAGGGTGTCCTGGGGTCCACGCAGGGCCCTACAGTGGGGTGGAGGTTTTAGTCTGAAAAGTGGGCTTGGAGAAAAAGAGGGGTCACATCTGACTTTGGTTGTGGCAGGTATATTAGGGGGTCTCTAGAGGAACAGGACCAATAGAATGTGTGTGGGCTGTGTTGTATGTAATTGTCTATTGCATACATCATTATAAAAGGGGACTCACTGGATTAATTTAGGATTGAAGGCTGAGTGGTCCGAGCACCGCCACTTGCATGCTCAGTCTGAGAGACAGGCATCTCATGTGAGATATTCCCGCAGTACAGGAAGCAGGCCTGGATGTTTCCTAGGAGTCATTGTTTCATGGACACTGAACTGATGAAAAGACTAGTGATATGTGGCTGTCATAGCAGTGCTCAGACTGAGCAGGAGGATCATATCATGAGTTTAAGGCCAGGCAAGGCTACAATGTGCACACCTGTCTCAAAGCCCAAGCAACGTAACAAAACAAGCAAGCTTACTACAGAGACATGCTGGCTGGCTTCCTCCCATTGTCACCCTCAAGACAGGGTCTCTCTAGGCCTAGTTGGCCTAGACCTCCTTATGGAGACCAGGATGGCCTTGAACTCACAGAGATCTGCCTGGCTCTGCCTCCCAAGTGCTGGGATTAAAGACACAGGCTACGACATCCAGCAGCTCCTACTTTCATTGCACCTAAGCCCCTAGCCTATTGGATGCTGGTATAGACATCAAGTTACTGACCCGCAAGTCAGTTGGCCCTGGGAATGCCCTCACAGACACACCAGAGGTTTGCCTGACAAGTTTCCTAGGTGGCTCTCAAGACAGTCACTTGCCAATCAAGGTCAGGCCACAGCATCTCCTGGCTCCTTTAACCGGGATAGGATGCCTACCAACAAAAGGGGTGGTCTGATGCAAGGCTCTCTGATTAGTCTCCAGCACTAAAAAATAATAAGGCCTTTCTAGGTACTGCCAGGACCTTCAAAGGAGCTCCTCCCTTTAGCTTGCCCGATAATGTCTGCAAGGCTTCCCCCTTGTAGCCCCTACCTGGCTGGTACAGGCTGGCCTCACTCAGCTCAGTTTTGGCCTGGCCACCAGGCAAACAAGAGGTTGCCCATTTATGGACTCCTGGCATGGCTGCACGTCTCTATTGGCAAGTGTGTGAACTGCCTATCCATGCTGGTCCAGTGTTCCGAGTTAGGTCAGATGCTTACAGCAGCGTTTAGTACAGCTCTGGCATGCCATTCCTATGCTGTGTGTATTAGACTCTTCTAGTAAGTTCCCATGTCTGCCTGATTCTGTCCTGTCTTTGGTCTCACTGACAACTCAAACTGAGCCTTGAAAGACCAGTGGGGTGGACCAAGAGGAGGACGGGAGGGTTGGAGTTTCTGCTCCAAGGAGGGCCCTGGGAGGGCAGAGGCTTATTCTTAAAGACCAAGTAAGTTTTGGTTCAGCCAGGAGGCAGAGAAACCGCCTGGCTGAGGTAAGGACAACCATGGCAAAACAGGGCCTGGCTGAGGCAGGGACAAGCGTGGGAGGTCTCCCAACCCAGGCTCCTGCTCACTCCATGCTGCCCAATGGGATATTTCTTCTTAACCTCATATTGCACCTGACTCATTGTAGGAATGGGGCTAGCATCCAGACGTTCGCATTCGCCTAGCCCATGTCCTAGGCTGGCGAGTGGCTGGTTATGAAGGGCCCAGCAAGTCTGGCACCAGCCTCTCCACAGTGTTGCAACGGCCTTCATCCTCTGCATCTCAGAGCCTGCACTGTGCTCCCATAGGCCAGCCCTGCCTATGTCAGGCTCCGTGGGCCTTGCTGGAGCTCAGGCCAGGGAACAGTCCAGGTAATCAGTGAATGGTCCCCCCCCAGCCCCACCCCTTCTCACTGAACTGATGACCTTGAAGACTAAAACCATGGGTGTAGCTCAATTGCCCTTGGCTCCATCCCCAGCATTATACAAACCGAGTGTGGTGAGTATGCCTGTATCCCAGAGCCCTGGAGGTGAAGGCAGGACGCTCGTGAGTTCCAGGTCATCCTACTCAGTACATAATGTGTATAATGAGTATGAGGTCAGCCTAGGATATATACAACTACGTCTCAGAAGAAAAAAAAAAGAGTGAGTGTCTCCTGGGGTCCATCTCTCCCAGAGGATTTATGTGCAGTTAGCTTTTCATAGGAAGGAACGCAGTCACTGGTGGGGTGTGTTCATGGTCCTGTAAACAACCTGATAAAACACAGTGGACACACACACACACACACATACACACACACACACACAAACTCACACACGCACACACATACACACACACACACACATACACACACACCACACACACACACACACGCACACCACACACATACTCACACACACACCACACACACACACACACACGCACACACGCACACACGCACACCACACACAAACTCACACACGCACACACATACTCACACACACCACACACACACACACACACACGCACACACGCACACACGCACACCACACACAAACTCACACACACACATACACACACACCACACACACACACACACACACTACACACACACACTCACACACACTCCTGCAGGAAGAGGAAGGAAGGTAATGGTGTGAATATGATTGACATACCTCATGTACATGTGTGAAGATGTCCTAATGCACCCAAACATTAACAAAGAAACTTCCGGAGTAGATGTGGCGTGTCGCCGCGTCACTTGTACCTGTGCCCTCCCTGGCATCCATGCTTGACACTCTGTCCCCACAACAGGGGTGTCTGTGTCCCTAGCTGAGGCCCCTTCCCTCCAGGCAGGCACCGCCCCTGCTAGTCTTCTAAAAGGTCTCCACACGGGGCAGGCCACACTCACCCTCCACAGTAGCCTTATAGCTGCCTGGGACCGCCGGGAAGGGGCTTTCTCAGGAGGGGTGGACAGACGCGTGAGGGCAGAGGACGCCCTCCTCCCCGGGGCCTGAGTGCGCTGCACACAGCTCGCACACAACACTGCATGACCGGATGCGCCTGTGCACATCTACCCACACTCTTGGGCACATTCACAAGCGTCACAAGTCTGCTGTCTTCGCCCTATTTCACCCTCCCTGCCATCCCGTTCTGTCCCTTCCTCTACCCCTCAGAAGCTTCTCCAGCCCTCTGCTCGCTGGGTCCTGAACCTTGTCCAAATAGTGTTCTCACTCCACCCAACCTTGGTGAAGGGCACTGGGACCTGAGTGTGGCAATTCTCCTGTCCCAGCTGCCTGGCAACACTGCTGACGGCACCTCCCCCTCCCCCGCCACTTGAGCCTTAGGACCCCCGTGCCTTTTCCCTTTGCTGGAAGTACTAAGTGCTTGCTTTGGACTTCACTTCTGCGCTGTCCCAGCTTTGTGTGGGCATGGGCGTGCATGTGCGCATGTGCGCAATCATGCGGCAGCTTGAGTGGAGGTCAGCGACAACCAAGGGGTGAGTTCTCTTCCTGCACCGCACCCTGGGGTCCCGGGGATTGACGCACACCAGACTTGGCAGCACGGATGCTTGCTGGCTGAGCCACCTCCCTGGTTCTTTGTACCCATGACCCCAGCTGTCCATCATCAGGCATCATCTCCCCAGCCTCCTGTCGCTATGCACCTGCCCTTTCCGGCTCCTACCCTGGTTTCTCTCCAGCTTCCAGGTACTCAGCCTGAAGCTTCGGGCCTCTCCCCTCACACACCCAGACAAGCGGAACCGGAACCCTCAGCTGTCATCCCCCAATGGTTATTTATTCCTTCTATGTCCCCTGCAGTTTATCCTCAGCAGCCATGGAGACCCCAGAGAACAGGCCATATGGCTCTCTGCTGCGAGCCCCCCTCCGGCCCAGTCCCCCCGAGTCCCAGCACTTGCCTGCACTGGTGCCCTGCTCTGTAGCCCCTTCCTTCTCTGCCCCCCTCACTCTGCCCTCTGAGCAGCCCACCTGCCCATGCGTACACGGCAGCCTTTACCCGGCAGGGGACAGGTTCTCCACGAGGGAGGAGAGCGTGCCTTGGGTCAGGTCTCAGCAAACACACAGAAGGGTCAAAGGTCAAAGTCTATGCCCAGTTAGCGAAACTTTCTCCATCTCCAACCCCACCCCGACTTTGGGGCTTCCCCCATCTCTCTGGGAATCATGCTGTGCCCCTGTCCTAGCCGCCCTTCACTTCCCATACCCATTTGAGCTTCTAAAGAGGAAGTTACCCCTTCATGACTGCGAGTCCTCATCTGGGCAGCAATGACATGATGGGTGGGGGTTATGGCTGGTTTTGGCACAACCGTAGCCCTGGCTGTGGTGGGTGTGGTCAGGATGTTCACCGCACTGGCATCCTTCATGCAGGGCACGGAATACAGTTTACCCAGAGCAGTGGGCAGGCCCGGAGGATGGGGGGTGTCTGTCCGTTGTCACAGCCTGCTGTCCAGCCACAGAGCACTGACGAAGAGCACGTTTGAAGGTGCAGGGTTACACTCTTCCAGCTCTGGGCTAGGCAGCGAGGAGCCAGATGGGAGAGCAGGGAGCAAGACTGAACGGTGGGTGGGACTTTTATCTAGTGGCTTCTCCAGAAAAAGCATCAACCATTGCCGAGGGCCAAGGCCTCCTGACCTTACTGCCTCTCAACATGGTTACCCTGGGGACTTGGTTTCCAACACATGAGCGCCAAGGGACATGTTCCAACCATGGCAGTGACCTTGGGGAGGGCTGTTTGGGGCCAGATGGAGAAAGGTACAGTCATCTGCTACCAAAGAGCCACAAGGCAGGGCCGCCGTCAGCTTCCAGGGCTATCGTCTCTTGTCCCTCTTCTCCCCGGGGTCTTACTCCATGGCTCAGAATGGCCTTGAACTGACGGCAGTCCACCTCCCCTAGCCGACTGAATGTCACCACACTGCCCTGCCTGCCGCTCACTGGCTCTTAGGGAGCCAGTGTTATTTTTGCGTTGTGTCTGAGCAATCGAGCAAAATAACTTTCTCCGACTCCCCCTGCACCCCAGTCTCAGCAGGTAAGATCGCTGATGGCTGTGGCCCACTGCCCACGGCACCTCCTACTCTCCACTGCCCAACGGCGACTCCTTCTCTGTAGTTTAGGTGCCTCCTTCACCAAAGCACCTGCACTTTTTGGCTAAGCCCTGTGCAGCAGTGCTCCCCAGGGGCTGAGAAGAGGGACCAGGCCGACTGAGAGTCCTCCGGGGACTGCAGCCGGGAGAGGAAGTCAGAGGACAACAGGGAAGGAGTTCCTGAAGTCCAGTACCCTTGTGGTCTTGTAACCTGTGCCCTTTCACCTTTGTTATGCAGCCGTGTGGAAAGAGCTATGTCTCACCCTAAGCTCTGTTAAAGTAGACTTGGTAAGGGGCCACGTGACAGCTGCGGGATAGTGAAGGAGCAGCTGGGAGCTCCCAAACCATTCACTTCGCCACACTCCCATCATATTTAGACAGAAGGGAAACCGAAGAAAACAGAGAAGGCTTGTTGGAAGCTGACACCTGGGAAAGGCAGGGTTTGGACCCCTTGCCTAGTGTTCTCTGGCCCTCTTACTCCTGGCCATGACTGGTAGTTGCCATGGATCTCCTAGGAGTTGGTTTAGTCCCGAAGGTGACAGTGTCTTGAGGTGTGGGGTACTGAGGTCTCGGTTGGCAGACTGGTGTAACAGGTTCTGAGGTCTGGGTTATAAAAATGCCTATACCGCAGGCTGTGGTCTCTCTGAACTTCAGGGCCAGTCTGCCTATGGGGGTTGTTTATCTGGCCTTCTAGGGTACAGGGCTACAGGATGCCCCCCAAAACTGTGCACGTGTGTGTGAAAGAGGGTGTACCTGAGGTTCTGGGCAGATGTCTGCTCTGGTTTTCTCAGAGGAGCCAGATGAGACATATTTCAGCCTGGTTCAGTCCCTCAACCTGTCAGGGAGGCAGGCACAGAGGTGCCAAGAAGGGGCTACTAAGGCATTGTGGGAAAAGGTTGAAGAGCCTGTGTGTGGAATGTGGGACACGGATAATGTGGGAGCGAGGGAGATCTAAAGCCTGGTGTAATAGTATTAATTAGTGCTTTTGGAACGGACTTTGGGCTCCTAAACTCCCCCAAAGTCGGGGTCCTTTGTGGCCTGACCAGTTCTTCCTGAGTAGAAAACCAGCCTGAAATGCCAGCTTCCTTCAAAGGCCCAGGATACGACTCCTGCTCCAGCTAAAGAGCAAAGACAGCCACATTCGATGCTCGCCAGGGAGCCTATTTCTGCTGCCAGGGCTTGGACCGCACACCCCATCGCCAGTTCTTGCCCGAACTCGCCCCGCCCCCGTCATGCCCCGCCCTCCAAGCTCCGCCCCGCCCCCGGCCTCTCTCACCCCCACCCGCGCGCCCCTAAGTTTCTCCGAAGTTTTCCGCGGGTCCCGCCGAGCGCCCCGCCCCTTCGCCCGTGACGCAACAATGGTGCAGCGCGGCGACCAATGGGTTGCGGCGAGGGCCGGCAGCGCGAGCCAATGGAGGCGGCGGCCCGTCCCGCGGTGCTGCCCGGCCCCGGCCGCACTGCGCCGCCCGCCGCCCGCCCCTGGGCCGCACCGGCACCAGTACCGGGAGACCCGGTCGCGGCGGAGCAGAGCACGGCGGGCGGCGGCGGCGCTCTCCACGTCCGGCTCGTGGGATCTCCTTCTGCTCGCCGGTGCACGGACGGGGCGCGCTCCGACCCGCCGCAGGACGCGATCGCGCGGCTTGGTGAGTCGCCTGCCCCGGGCTCCGGCGCGCGCAGGTGCAGCCCCGATCCTGGCCGCTGGCCAGCAGACACTCGGGCCCGCCCGCAGCCGCCGCGGCAGAGGTCGGTCGGTCCTTGCCGGGAAGGGTCAGGGAGGATCTGGCCGGCGGCCCAACCTCCAGTCACGGAGTGACGTGGGGCGGCCGAACTTTACGTAACCGCCCGGCACCCCACGCGTGCCCACACAGTGCACCTGGGGCGCGGGGGCCCAGGCTCGCGAAGGCGCTGCAGTCATGGCTTCGCCCAGAGGGGCGGCGGCCGCAGCCCACTCCATGGTGCCCACCTCTGCAACCCGCTGTGGTGGACAAGGCCCATTCACCTTCCTGGTCCCTTGTGACCTGGGGCTTACCTTTGCCCGAGGTAGCAGGGCTCTTGGGCCCGAGGGTGGGGGTGCCCAAGGGTGAGTGGCCAGGGCTCGGGTTGAACCTGGGGGCCGAGGGCAGAGGCAGGATTTAAGCTGTGATCTGCAGTGTCTGGAATGGGCACCAAATAGAACGCAGAAGAGCTAGGCTCTTGTCCTGGCTCAGCCTGACATGGTGACTGACCTTGGACTAGCTTGTCCCCTATTGAAAAATGGGGTGGCATTACCGACCTCATGTGCATAGACCTGGTGCGGACCGCACAAAGGTGAGCGCTCCAATTCCTCCGTTGACTTCACCCTTTCTCCTCACAGGAGCTGATTCCTGATGGGTCCCAAAACTGTTTGTGGATGAAGGAGCCGGAGCCACTCCCCAAGTTGGGCTGTGGCGCGCACTGCCAGCCACGGGACACCACTCTTCTTGCTGGCGAGGCAAAGTGAATAGCCGTGTCTGTAGAATCCAGGGCCGCTGGTGGGAACCGGGTAGGTCCGACTACCCTCTTGGACAAAAGCTCTTGGGGTACTCTACCGAGGGTCAGGGTAGAAGGGGAGTTGGCTGGGTTTGGGGCTGGGAGGATGAGTTGGGCGTAGCTTGCATTGTGGGCCTGAGTTGTCTTCGCTGTCACATGGATTCTCTTTATTTGCTGTTGGAGGGACCTGGCTCAGGTGAGAAAAGGAGCTCTTCTCGAAGGTTCCCAGAGCTGCCTAGAGTTGGGTGACTCAAGGCTCGGGCAGAAGCAGCTAGAGAGACGGTGCAGATGCAGAAATTCAAGCGTGGTTCTGGGACTAGGACAGGATGGAGCTGGGGGCAGCCGAGGCTGGGAAGGGAGCTCTGACTAGGCACGCCTTTAATCCCAGCACCCTGGGGGCAGAGGCAGGTGAACCTCTGTGAGTTCAAGGCCAGTCTTTTCTACAGAGAATTCCAAAGATTTCCAGCATAGTCAGGGCAACACAGAGAAATCCTGTCTTGAAAAACCAAACACACGAAACGAAGACCCAAGGTCTGTGTGAGGGTTGATGCCATTTCTCGGGCCGAGGGAGTTATGACCAAAGCCTTCATTTGGCCCCTTCACCCCACAGGTTGGTCTGGGTGATGCGACCCATGCCTTGAGGCCAGGAGACTTCCCAAGACCAGCATGCCTTGGGACACCAGGCCCGGACGCAGTGCCAACGGCGGGCCCGAAGGCCCGGGCTCAGCTCGCTTGCGGGTGCAGAAGCAATGCCGGAAGTCGTCCTTTGCCTTCTACCAGGCAGTACGCGACCTGCTGCCTGTGTGGCTACTCGAGGACATGCGTGCCAGCGAGGCCTTCCACTGGGACGAGCGCGGGCGCGCCACCGCCTACTCACCATCGGAGGCCCTGCTGTATGCGCTCGTGCACGACCACCAGGCCTATGCCCACTACCTGCTGGCCACCTTCCCGCGGCGGGCGCTCGCTCCGCCTAGTGCGGGCTTCCGCTGTTGCGCCACACCCGGACCGCATGTGGCGCTGGCGGTGCGCTACAACCGCGTGGGCATCCTGCGCTGCATCCTGAGAACCGTGCGGGACTTCCCACTAGAAGAGCGCATGCGCCTCCTGGACCGACGTGGCTGCAGTCGTGTGGAGGGCGGTGGCACATCCCTGCATGTGGCCTGTGAGCTTGCGCGCCCCGAGTGCCTCTTCCTGCTGCTTGGCCACGGAGCTTCTCCAGGCCTTCGAGATGGCAGCGGCTTTACACCCTTGGAGCTGCTGCTGCACCACCTTGACCGGGACACCAACTCAACTGCTGCTGCTGAGGCCTCTGCCACCGGCAACAATGCCACCACCAGCGCCACTCCACCCGGGGAGCTGTGTCAGCGCCGCCTGCTGATGCTTGACCTGCTGGCGCTGTACACCAAAGGGGGTGCCACCGGCCCGGCTCGATGTAAGCTGCTGGGAGACCGGCTACACTGGCAGAGGCTGCTGGGGGAGGACAAATCCCAGTGGCTAGCCGGGCTGGCGCCACCCTCGCTCTTTGTGCGAGCCATGCAGGTGCTGATCACTACCATCTCACCTGGCCGCTTCCCCGAGGCCTTGGAGGAGCTGCCCCTGCCTCCGTTTTTGCAGCCGTTGGACCTCACGGGCAGGAGCTAGACTTGGGTTCCCTTCGGCATTGTAGCTGGGGACAGAAGTGTTTTTGAGAGTATTGTACCTGGCACTTTACATATATGGATCTGTGGCTGAACGGAAGAATCCGGCTGGTCTGTTGCATGCGTTCGGGGTAGGGCTGCCGAGACAGGCGGGCTAACAGAGTGGCACTCCACACTCCTGCTCAGCTGAGTGAGGTGAGGGCCTGGAGTCCCGGGGGTGGTGACAGCTGACCCAAGCAAGAGAGAAGCAGGAACAGGGTGGGGACTGACATGGCTGAGCAAGAGGACAGAATGTGCTGAGTCCAAGAGGACAGGCCTGTGTGTGCAGTTGTGACCAGGCCTGTGCTGTCAGCCTCAATAATGGCCCGTGGAGTAGACTTGATCCTGTGTCCAGGAGGACAAGCGGGGCTGAGCTGGCAGCTGTGGCAGGAGCTGGAGCTGAGAGGTGGGAGCCAGGCTGCGTGCGTGCGTGCGTAGCCTCATCTCACAATCTCGGGTTTCCCACCCAGGCCTGGAGTTGGCCCTCAGTCGGTATTGGCAAGTGGCCCTGGGCGTCTTTGCTTCGCTCTGGCATTGCACCTGCCTCACCACAGGCTTTGGGTTCCCTGCATCCATGTCTCCTCACCAGGACCAGGAGTGCCTTGTAGGCCTCCTGCTCAGCGACAGGGTGTCACGTGGTGTTTACGGGGCTCCAGGCTGGGCTGGCTCTGTCTTGCCCAGCCTGGAGAGCTGATTCCTGCTGGAACCTTCCGAAGATTGGAGGCTTGTTAGTGAATGCGCCATCATCTTTCAGGATAAGGGGACGGTGGCTGCAAAGCTAGGTTTTCACCCTGAGGAGTGTCGAGGCTCGGGAGGAGAGTTGGATCACCCTTCCCAGAGATTTCGCTGGGCTGTGAAATTCAACCTTTGTGGCGTGGGCTTGTGGGCCATGGTGTGCTGCCAGCAGTAAAAGCCAATAGTGCTGAAGCGTCCAGCCTGGCTGGGGCAGCCGCTGCTCAGTGCTCCTGTATAGCACGCCTAGGGATGGAGAAGTCCAGGGTGCTGGGCCACAGGAGGGAGGGTGGGGAAAGGCTGGAGCACAGAAAGGGTCCTAGGACTCGCCACCTATGTCCTGGGCCCCACTGTTACCGCCAGGGGATTTTAGGCCATTTTCCAGGCCTGAGAATGTGACCCTCCCAACCCCCAATTCCAGAAAGTGGGTCAAGAGGCTGGTTACCAGCCGGTACTGACCCTTCATCTGGATGAGCTGTGCTCCCTTCTGTCTTGTAACCTCTCTGAGCCTGGCACTTGTGGGTGATGGATGCTAACACCCTCCCCAGCCCCAGTTTGACCCAATCCAGGGGGCCCCAGGCCCTGAATCTGGGACCCCCCATGTGCAGGACTTGAACAATGGCTTGCAGTAGCTTCTCAGGGAGCCTAGACAGCTGGGCTCCTGTGAGGGTGTCCTTGCCCGCGTGTCCTTAGCCCAGTGTCCTCTGGGGTCTGCTGGTGAGGGCTAGCTAGGAGCTTCTGTCTCCTTCAGGTAGGCAGACTGCTGCTTAGTTGACGGCCCACCAGTGCTGCCTGACCTGGGGGAGGGGTGGTGTCCATCAGGGAGGAGTCAGGGTGGGACCTTGTGGGAGGAATTGGCACTATAGGGTGAGGATCAGGCCCAAGAGGGGTAGCTTGGGTCATGGTGACAAGCACATAAGTGTCATGGAAGTCACCATTGCTGATTGGCCCCCAGCCCCTGTGCCTTGATACAAAGGCAGAAAAGCCTCCTTGAACACTGATTTGGGTGGGGCCTCTCTATTGGGAGGTGGAAGGGGGCAAGCCCAGAGGGGTGGAGAAGCCTCGCCAGTCTCCTCAGAGGAAGGCTTGATTCCTGCCACAGATCTTTACTGTCATGCTGGCTCTTCAGGGAGCAGAGGGCCGGGAGAGGTGGCACCCTCTGATAAGCAAGGCCTCACTTATCGGGCAGGCAGTAGTTTCTGCGAGAGGAAGGGTGGGTGGCCTCAGTGTGTGACTTATCTGTCCCCTAGGCCCCCAGCCCCTGACATATTACCACTCTGGCCATGGGCTTGCAGTGCTGAGCAGATCTGCAGGGGACTAGAGCCTAGCAGGCCAGGCCTTGCCCACCATCAGCTAGCGGTGGGTGACTTTGGTGGTTCCAAAACACACAATCAAGCCTGTCCTTCTCATGGTTTGCTTGTTCATGAATTTCACCAATGCATTCTGTCCCCATCACATGACAGATGTGTCCCCAGATCTGTACCACACCCGAGTTACAGAGTTCAGGAGCCAGCATTTCAGGCCCCTCATGCCTATTGGAAGGCTCTTTGGAAGGGCAGTCTGAGCTGCTGTGGCCTGCCGCCTCTGTCCTCGGCTCTGTCTGTTTTCCAGACTCCATACTTGAACTCTGGCTTCATTTCTTTACTGGCCTAGCATGGACAGAAGCTCTGAGCATTACCTCAAGCCCTTTACAGACAAGGTGTCTCCCTGGGAGGCAGGAAGGAAGCACTCGGCTCCAGCACGCTGGAACCCTTTCCAGTAACTGCAGACCACCACTGTGGCACTCGGCTGTGACCCCAGCCCAGAGGATCAAGAGTTGATGGCCAGGGCCTGGGGAGACGGCTCAGTGCTTAAGAGCACTGGCTGCTCTCCCCGCCTCAGGTTCAATTCCCAGCACCCACGTGACGGCTTAGCCAGTCCGTATTCCATTTCCAGGGGACCTAATGCCTCCTCCTGACCACCTTGGCCACCAGGCATGCATGTGGTGCACAAACTCACATGGGAGCAAAACACTCATGCACATAAAGTAAGTCTTAGGAAAAAAGCTGATTTCAGAGCTCAGGATATAGTTCAGAGGGTGGAGTGCTTGCTAGCACCTACAAAGCCTTGGGCTTGATCGCCAGCACCAAATAAAGCACTCACTTGGCACCTCACAGCTCTAACTCCACTTTCAGGGGATCTAACACCCTCACACACCAATGCACACAGTTAAGCATTTCCCAGTGTTTAGTGTTGATTTTGTGATAGTTGACTCAAATACCTGTTAATACTGCAAAATTAAGAGAATTGCGTTTCTGAAATGGGAATTTTATTTAGTTTTGAAATAAATAATACATTTACATGGCTCAACATTCAAAGGGTAAAAAAGACAACTTGGAAACAATCACTGGCAGCAACTTGTCCCAAGAGAGAGCTTGTCTGCCCCTCCTGAAGGGCCCTTCTCCATCGGTAAGCCATGCTGGAGTGATAGGCCAGAAGAGTTTCACCCTGAGATCCCCGCTGGCACACATCCTGTGGCATTACAGAGACAGTGGCACTTGCCCTGCATTACTGTGTTGCCATTCTGAGAACAGCCTAGGGACAGAGCTGGATCACTGTGCCTTGTTACACCCACTTCTCACTTTGTCCTTGAAGGGTTTCCAGAGGTGGCAGGAGAGTGAGGGCTTCAGGGTGTCCGGCCGGGCACTGCTGCGTTGAGATGCTTAGCTTAGTCACCTCTGTCCATCTGTGTCATCATTTTCCCACTGGTCTGGAAAGCTCCTACGGTGAATGTCCAACATGGGCGCCACCCTGGCAATTATGTTCCTGTCTCACTGGGCTTACTGTAACTTTAGTGTTTTTGAGTCAGGCCTGTACTGTGTGGTCCAGGCTGTTCTGGAATGCGTGGCAATCCTGACTCTGCTTCCTGAGTGCTGGGATCGCAGACATGCTCTGGGTCCGTGTAGGGTTTTGGTCTAGGGTTTTGGTCTGTTTCGGTGTGCATGGTAGGTCCATCACTAAGCCACATCCCCAGCCCCACATGTGTTTCTGACGTACAGGCTCTACATTTTGAATACGTAAACATCTCCATGAGGGCGTTCTGTGGCTGTCCATCATTTGGGTGCCCACAGCACTTGCCCTCCAGATGGGAACAGTAGGCACAGCTGCTGTGTGGCTGCTCCTCCCACCAGCAATTCCCACGGAATGCTGGGGTACTCACTACATGGTGCTGTCTGGTGCTCGTGGTGAGCCCCGGCCATGGTCTGGGCTGTACCTGACATGCTGGTCCTTGCTAGGGGGACTCCAGGAGTTTGTCACATCAGCACAGGACAGCAGATTGGCCAAGCTAGGTCCTGGCCCATGTTTACTGTGTGACTGTGAATAAGGTGAGCAACCTCTGGGCTCTAGAGGGGGCCTGAAGCGAGGGCCTGAGCAGCAACCCGGGAGTGTGTGAGTGTTGTCGTGATTTTAAGAATTCCTGTCTAGGAGAAGACCCCAGTGGGGATTCTGAAAGTGAGCTACAGAGTCTGACATCTTAGCAGGACGTGGTGGTGCACACCTGTAATCCTAGAATTTGAAAGGTGGAGGCGGAAGGATCAGAAAAATCCATCCTTGGCTAGCTACATGGTGAACTGGAGGCCAGCTTGGGCTACATAAGGCTGTCTCAAAACAAAGACTAATGTCTTGAGACAGCCCTTCTCTCTGCCTTCTCCTGGGCATTCTCTCCAGGGCTGCCAGAGGGTGTGTGCATCTGTGGAACAGCCTCTGCCTACTATACCGCCGGGGAAGCAGGCCCAATGCTCCCTGGGCCCGAGAGCAGGCAGAGGTGCTCCGCTGCAGTGTGGCTGGGCCGCTGGGCTTTCTGCGGGTCTGCTGCAGGTCAGCTGGGGCTCAGTCACCTCACTCAACATCTGCAAAAAGTCTGCTATTCTTTATGATCTCAAAGCACAACTAAAATTCCAAACCAAAGAGAATCGTATAGAGCACTGAAGCTCAAAGTAGTTTAAAAGTGTCCACTTAACGGGCTTAATTGCACTGCTGTCCTCTGGGATTAGGGGGTGATGCCACTGTGAGGAACCAGGCAAGGCACACCATTCACAGAAGACAGCTCTGCTGCCACTGAGCTCTTACAAAAGAAGTCTATAAAATGAAGAGCAGTCAAGGCCCTCAGTAACCCATCACTGCTGGGACCCAGAAGCCTCCGCTTCATGGTGGCTGGGCCTTCACCCGGGACCGGGGTCCTGACACGTGCTCAGTAGAAAACAGACATCAAGTAACTGCCTGGCCCAGGCAGACTGAAAAAGCAGCCAGAGTGGAGCAGTGACAGGGGCCTGCGGGGTGGGGCAGCCGGCCCTGAGCTCAGATGCTGCTGTCCTGACCGCTGTGATGGGACGGGGCAGCTGTGAGCTGTGAGGGAGGCAGGTCTCACCTGCTGGGCACTCCACGTCATGCCCACTGAAGACACGGGTTGCTCTTAGAGGGCATGACAGGGATGGCCACCCTGCAAAGCTGTAGCCCAGACAAGGTAGGCTGAGGACAAACCTCCCGAAGGAACAAAAGACCTTTGCTGTTTTCAGAAGATACATTTATCTTCTAAATTTGTAAGATTTCATTTAAAATGAGGTATCTTATTCAGGTTTGCAACACAGCAAATAAAAAGGCAACTACGAGATCATCATCTGAGGATGTGCCTGGCTTTAGGATGCTCACCAGCAGACTGGTCAAATGTTCTTCTAAAGATGTCTCTGCATTAGTTCAGCACCCTGTGCTGGATTAAAGGGACCACGAGGGCACCTCTGTGTTCTGTCTGGCCAACTGGCTGTTGTGTTGACTGATGTGGGCAGGAGGCAGCCACCGAGTGTGGGCAACGTCATGCGGCAAGGATGTGTGTAGCTTGCACTGTCCAGCATCCCCATCCTGGATGGGTGCCTTCCCTCCTGCAATGTCCGCATGGGACCTAACTGTGACCTGTATATCTCAGAGAGACGTAAGAGGCCCTGTGATGTATTCAACACTGGACCAAACACATCCAATGGCTGCGAGCTCTGACCTGTTTGGCCTGGGGTTCTGGGATGGGTGACTCTTCTGGCTTTGACTCATCTGCTTATGGCGGTGTCCTGTTGGCCCACACACCGCGGTCTGTAGTTGCTGAAGAGAATTTACTGGTGCATGGGTAACTTAGTGCATGCAACTGAGCAGCCACTGCTCCCACCTGGAGGTGACCTTGGCAAGATGTCAAAGGTGCGGCTGCTACTGCAACAGCTCTGGGTACATGGCTGAGGCTGTGGGTTCTGGAATGAGATGGAAACAAATACAGATGAAAGCAAGTGTGGGTATTCAGCCTGGTGGATGAGGCATGTCCATAAGTGAGCCACTGGAAACGGCGGCATCCATCACACAGCCTCAGTTTCCTCCCTGACTGACGGCCTGGGGGTCCTTCAGATGACTTCCCACTCGTCCTCCAGGTCCTCCGGGTGGGAGGTGGCTGTCTGGCTGTCCTGGGTATTGTGCGAATGGCTGAACGTCTTTGTCAGCCGCTGGAGAAGGTAGCCAGGGGATGCCACTGCCCACAGCTCATCTGATGAAGTCACTGCAAAGATGACAGCCAATCACGGTCTTGTATCACAGTCTGAGACAAAGGCATAGGTAGTGAGCAGGGCCCTGGGTCCAGTCTGGACTTGGTGACATTCTGGCTCAGAGATGGGGGAGAGCCAGTCATTTCGTTTCCCCAACTTGTGCTTCGTCACTCACTTTAATTTTTTAGTTTTGAGACTCACATTGTAGCCCAGATTGACCTGGCACTCGCTCTGTAAGCCAGGTTAGCCTGGAGCTCCCTTCAAGTGCTGGGTTACAAGTGTAAGTAACTGCACCAGCAGTGTGTTCCAAGCAGTGTAGGAACACTGTTCCTGTCTGGACCCCTCCCACAGGTGGGCCTGTACGTGGCTCTGCATTGGATGTGTAGCTGCATTGGGGTTAGCCTCTTCACAATGCCCCCCCCCCCAGCAGGAGAGTCTACCATGCCCCAGCACCTGCCTGTGAAACACGACACTCTTCCAGGAATCTTCTTCCAGTAGTCTCCAGCTGGGTTCTTGTCGGTGATGCCGTAACGCCGGGCGAGGTCACCATTTGGACATCGGGCCCACACGGTCCTGGTACTCAGTGCCAGCTGGCAGGCCTGTAACCCTGTGGGCAACTGGTGTCAGCTCATCTCTGGAACACACCGGGAAAGCTGTATTCCCACAAACCCACAGAGCTGGCTTCTGCTTCGGAGCATCTCAGACCCAACAGGATACCCAGGGCTTCCATGTGGCCACTGGGAGGGTTACAGCTCGCTCTACAAAGGGGCTGTGAGACCTCAAGTGAAACAGCCAGCTCCGCATGAATTTCAGTGCCCGTCTTGCCTAGCACCATGAGCTGTGGTGCTAAACACAGCTGTGGCTGTGTGTGTGGGAGGGGCGGTGGGATACCTGTTGGGTCCCTACCTGGCACATGCTCCCAGTCTGTCCCCACAGGCATCTCCTCAGTGATCCCAGTTCGGACATGCACATTCCACCGGCTGTCCAGGGCCCACAGCATCTGGTCATTGGGGCTAGAGTGGACGCTGACCAAGGTGACCCCAGCAGGCTGGAAAGAGGAAGGGGCAGTCCTCAGAGAAGGGAAGAGGGTTAGGGAGCTGGAGGCAAGTGAGGACTGCAGAAGGCTGGGTAGTGCTGCAGGCACAAGCAGACCTGGAGTGGGCTCTTTGGTGTTCTGCATCTGGCATGCAGTCTCACAGGAGAAAGACCTGTACCAGGCTATGCTCCTAATGCCACACAAACAAGACTGTGGGGCACCCCACCAGACAACCAGGCTTCAGCTGGTGACACAGAAAGGCAGAAGTGGCCTGGGGGAGGGGGTGAACCAACAGAAGAAACGGAACTTGTCCCAGCCCAGCTGGCACACCATGAGACAAGGCACCGCAGCCTGCTTGCCTACCACGGCCCGCTCGTCCTCACACTCACTAAGCACATGGGCACCAGCCTCCAGCCAGGCCAGGTTCTCTCTCTGGACCCTGACATCTACCTAGAGGCTTCCCCTGAGTTCTACTAGTCCTCCTGTCTGAACCTCTGCTTCAGGTGACATTTCCTGCATTATGGACTATGCAGTACGGGAGGTGCAGGCAGAGAGAGCTGGCGGTACTGCTCCTTTGTGTGGGGCAACATGCCATGCTGTGTGTCAACATTTCACAGGCAAGAGCAGCTGCTCCACTGTCTGCTGTGTCAGCGCGGGCCACTCTGCAGAGTATCAGCCCTCACTCTCTGCAAGGAGCTAGGGTCCAGGTGAGTACCCACAGCCTTCAAGGTTCCTGTGTTGACACGCCCCTTCTTGGGCACAGGTGTCCCTGCTGTATGCCTTCTCCGGGCTCTTTCCAGGGTCTTGGCCAGTTATCCTGACATGCGGTCCCTGCCCTGCATCTTGCTTTCCAGGGTGTCTTGAATGTGGTTATGGTGCATGCTTCAAGCCACATTCCACTTAGCTCCTGTCACAATGGTGACAGCACCTGCCCTGCTGGCTCGACCCTCTGTGGAGAGCCACCCATCCCTGACTGAAGCACTCACAGCCTGCTGTGTTCTCACCCACTGACCACTCTCAGTGGTGACTTCTGCCCATCACTGATTGCATGTACAGAAGGATGTACAGAAGGAATGAGTGTGTGAGGACGGAGGGGGAGAGGGAAAAGGGAGAAGGCAGATGTCGGCATCTGCTATGTGGATGGTGGGTAAGGAAGGGTTTCAGTCAAGGCTGTAGTGTACAGGGCTGCAGCCGATGCCACAAGGGCTCTGCATGACCCTGCAGTGTCTGTCACAGTGTAAGAACTGGAGTTACTTTCACAAGTCAGCGTCTAGGCCAGC
Source organism: Cricetiscus sungorus (assembly GCA_030556225.1). Lineage (NCBI taxonomy): Eukaryota > Metazoa > Chordata > Mammalia > Rodentia > Cricetidae > Cricetiscus > Cricetiscus sungorus. Next base: position 2,548,587 of record JANBXA010000588.1, read on the forward strand.
ATAGCGAAGGGTAATATGCCACAGAGGACCTGCCTATTCCAGCTCTCTCTGCATTGAATGCCGAGGGTCAGCACAGGGGCTCAGTGCCTCGGCCTGCAGCTTGAGCCCAGCTTTGTGGTGCTGGCTGTGCCCAAACAATATGTCTTAGGAGTCTCCTCACCGCAAAATGTTTACAGTTTACCCACGTGCTGCCTATTCTGGCTCAGTCTGGGATCATGAAGTATAGATTTTGAGGAGTACTGATCTAGGTCAAGTCCCAGTACTAGAGGGTGACAGGCACAAGCTGAGGGAGAGTGGGCAGAGTGGGGAAGGCAGGCTGCTGGACCCCACAGCACTGACACGAGGAGGGGCCCTGGGCCCAGCCTGTCCACACAGTGGTGCTGCCTCTGTCTACCGTGCTACTAACCATAAGCATGCGTGAGTCTACAAGTACAAACATTTCAAGTGCATACAGAAGTAAAAAGCGGGGTGGGGGTGGCTCAGGGCTCAGGAGCACTGGTAAATTCCTAGCACCCACATGGCAGCTTACAACTGTTTGTAACTCCTGTTCCAGGGGATCTGACACCTCACAGACATACATACACCAGGCAAAACACCAATGCAATACAATAAAAATATTTTAAAAAAGAAGCAAAAAGCTAAAATTCTGGTTTAGTGTTAAGACTTACAAGTTTTTAAAAATGAAATGAAGAGTTCAACTTGTGCAATAGAGTACGTGGTTTAAAAATGAGGGTCGGCAAGGTGCCTCACTGCTAAAGGCACTCGCCACCAAGCCAAGTCCCAGGGCCCTGGCAGAGGGGAAGCTACCTTCTCCACGTTGTCTCTTTGAACATGTGCGCTGCAGCACGACCCCCTCCCACAAGACAGCTAAATGTGGTAAAAATGGTTAAAGATTCGAGAATAACATGGAAACATTAAAACTTACATAGAATCTTGGGAAGCTGAAGAGAAACAGATATACCTGTGGGTGTACATGTACACACTTGTTAAGTGTCACTTAAAAAGACTATAGGACAGAGGTGGGAGGAACCAAGTTCCCTTTCTGGAGCAGTTTAAATACAGCCGTCAATATGCTCAATGTTTATAGCGCAAAGGGGCTGCTGGGGTCCACACCCCCTTAAATACAGTAGGGTAGGGGCGCTCTTCTCTGCTCCCAGGGCCATCCCTCACCGCTGGAAACAACCAAGGCCACATTTCCTTCCTCCTAAGTAGCCCCTTGCAGGAGCAGCCATTCCTCTGTCCGTCATCAGACATTGCAGATGTACTGTGATCCTGACACCGCACCCCTGTGGACACCATCCGAAGACGAGGAGAAAGGTCCCAGTGTGGGTGGAGGAAGCCGTTTGGGGCCACAGCGAGGGTTCTCAGGTCCTGAAGTAAGAGGGTCACCTGAGCCAGGCATGCTGCAGCACGCCTGTAATCCCAGCACTCGGGAGGCAGAGGCAGGTGGAGCTCTGGGCTCTCAAGGCCAGCCTGGTCTACATAGTGAGTTCTAGGATAGCCAGGGTTACACAGGAAAACCCTGTTTCAAAACAAACACAACAAAAAAGAGGGTCCCTTAAGCATCAGGTGCAGTGTAAGTTCTGTTCCATTTATATTGGGTTAGCAACCACAGACAAGGCCTGGCCCGCGTAGTGCGTGCATGCGTACGTGCGCGTGTGTGTTTCAGGGACAGCCCAGGACCTTGTGTATACCAAGCAAACTCTCTGCCCCTGAGCTACATCCCCAGCCCTGGGCTCTTTGAGACAGGTCATGCCAAGTTGGCCTCTAAATCATACTCTTCCTCCTGAGTGCTGGGATTCCAAGGTGCAGGATTCACTCTCTACCAGGCCCAGCGCGTATGATTTAGCACTGTGCTGGGGAGCACCCATCTGACGCACACCTGTGAGAAGGGCTCTGCCTCAGGAGCCAGCATACAACACAAGACCTTACTCTGCGAGAAAAGAGGCTGTTGTCACCTCTTCCCTGGGGACACAGCCACACCCATCAGTGGAAAGACACAGTCTGTGTATGTTCCCAGCCCACTCACTGGCAGTCAGTGCTAGAGGCCACTCTTACCTGCTGTCATGGCCCCAGTGCATAGTGAGTCCAAAGAGCCAGAGCCCACCCTCCTGAGAGCTGGCAGCAAGGCTTCAGGGCTTCCACAATCTCCGCAGCCACGCCAACCTCCCAGCTCCCCGTGCCACTGCCCACTCCCCCTAAACTGGGCAGATTCCTGAGGAAGGCAAGCCATGCTTTGCATTTTGCCCCTCAAATAGCTCCTGTGTCTGGGGTTTCGCTGCTTGAGGAAAGTTAACAAAATGAGCAAAGCCAGGGGAACGCAAACAATAACCAGCAGGCAGTACAGTTAACTTCGGGTGCACAGCAACCGGACTCGCTCTAATACAAACTGGTTTTTCTCTCTTCCAGGCCCAAGATCCCACCTTGGGTTCACAGGGACCCAGGAGGCCGTCAAGCCCAACTGCTTCACATTCTGGGTAAGAAAAACTACAGAACTAGGGCTTGGATCGGGAGTAACTGGGTTTACAGCAGAGTCTTTCACTGCCGAGCTGAGCCTTTCTCCCACACACTCGCCTGCAACCGGGGACCTAGCAGGCCACGCGCTCCTGCACACCTCACTTGTCCCTGAGCCCAGGTTAAGAGAGAATTTCTTCAGCAGGGGACCTGCTGCCCAAGCAGCATGGCCTGAGCCAGGGACCATTTAAAGGCTGCCTTTTCTTTTTCCATGGGTTCCCTGGCCAATTTCCTCTCTTCTGACTTGTAATCCATTTACCCTGAACACAGAGGACAGAGGAGTGGCTCCTGTTTGCTCCCATGTTGTCGGGGTTACGCCTCAGGGCACTGAGGGTTAGGATCGTCAGATGGCCACGGTGGTAGCACCTTCATTTATGCACTCCTTAGTCCTTTCTTTTCTCTAGCTAACCCTCTTTCTGCTTCTGGTCTCTTCGTGTCAGAAAAGTCTGGAACCTAGATGCTAATGCCTGTGGACCACCCATCTGGACTACAGCATGTCTCAGAACCCAACAAGAACAGCATTTGCTAGTTACAGGGGAAATTCTGCAGAAAAATACTCAAATAGACTCCAGGGCAGCTCTGACAGCCTGCCTTTCCTGAGTAGGGCGGCAAAACCAACTGGACTACTCTTTGCCCCCCACTGTGACTGAGACATCTTCAGCACGCCACACTACGCCTGTGTTCCTTACGGCTTGTCACCAGGCTGCTCAAGGGGCTCTCACACAAAGCGCTGTGGCTAACCTTGCAGGTGAGCCCAGAAGGCGAGGCCCCTGGAAATGACAGCGCCCCCTCTCCCTCTCTCTCTGTATGTGTATATATGTATGCACTTTGGGTGTTTTCATTTTTTACATATTGATTCCAGTTCCCTCTCCCTCCCATCCTCCCATGCCCCCTGACCTCCCCTCCTTCCCCATCCCCACCCACTCCACAGGGAGGGTGAGGCATTCCAAGAGGGATCATCAAAAATCTGTCAAGTCATTTAAGGACAGGTTCTCTCCATGTAGCCTAGCTCTGGCTGTCCTGGAAACTACTCTGTAGACCAGGCTGATCTCAAACTGAGATCCACCTGCCTCTGCCTCCTGAGTGCTGGGACTAAAGGCCTGCACCACCAACGCCTGGAGAAAACATTTTTCAGTAAAGTCTATTCAAGACTGGTCTTGAATTCCTGATCCTCCCGCTTCTACCTTGCTAGGATTACAGGCATGTGGCAGCACACATGTAGTTTACACGGTACTGGGGATCAAACCCAGGCCTTCATGCATGCTAGGCACGCACTCTTACCAGTTGATCCACATCCTGGCCCAGCCCTGCTCCGGATGCGGCAGACAGAACAGGCCTCTTGCATGCCAGGCAGGAGCTTCATACGGAGCTGCATTCTACCGGAAGGGTTTCTGATCAGCTCCTTCCTGAACCTGCAGGGCCCTGCATGGCCCCGAGGCACCGTGAGCACTGAAGCCTTTGGCTGGAACACCTTGCCCCAGAGTTGTTACTGGTGCTCTGCCTGATTTGCTGACACACGTCTGCTGGGGAGGAGCTAAGCCCGAGAACTCCCACGCTTGACCCTTGATTGTTTTCCACTGTGTCAGTATATAAGCCCGCTCCTATCCCTCAATAAACGGCATTCCGACATTGCTGTCTTGTCTCTTATTTCAGTCTCTAGGCCTTTGCCCGATATTGGAGCAGAATGTAGCGCTGGCTCTACACTGTCCCATTCTTAAAAATCAAGAAATTGTCACATCTAAACAAAGCGTCTGCTATGAGACACACTAAAGCACAGGTCAGCAGTCACAGCTACTTGGAAGGTTGAGACAAGAGATCACAACTTCAAAGTCACCTGGGTTCCTAAGCCCTTAGCCAGATCCTGCCTCAAAACCAACAACCGACAAAGACATGAAGTTAGTGACGGCACACTCCTTTAAGAGCAGTGCTCGGAAGCGGAGGCAGTTAGACCTCTGAGTTCCAGGACGGCCAGGTCTACACAGAGAAGCCCTACTGAAAAACCCAGGTGTGGCTCAGTGGTCAGTGCTTGCCTAGCATGTGAGCTCCTAGTACTCTCAAAGTAACCCCGCACCCAAAATGCAAACAACAGAATCGAGGGAGGGAGGGAGGGAAGTGTTAGGTCCAAGCCAGTCCAGTGGAACTCTGTCCTAAACAGGACTGTGGATAGATAAATGGAGACCTTAAGGGGGTTTCTGTTCACTAGGAGGGAGCCTCCTTTAAACCATCAGGCATCTCCCTTAACCCGAGGGACCACCCTTAAACTACCCAAAAGCTCAATTGTCTTTGCAAGGACTTCTAGCCAATGGCAACAGCCTGCAAAGACCCCGTTCTGCTGACTATCACAACTAAATCTGCTTCCACGATGGTTTGCTCTGCCCAACAAACCTTTCTTCAGCCTCGCTGAAACACGATGAGCCTCAGGTCTGTGAGAGCCGGTGTCTACTGTCTGCTAGCCTTGTATGAGTGCACAAGGCACACATACTGTACACACACACACACACACACTTTTAATAAAATAAAAATTAACCAATGAAACAAAGAGTCATTTCTTTAAAAGTTAATTTTGATCCATAGACATTTAGCTAACTAGACAAGAGAGCAAGGACAAGTTAATGAAATTAGAGGTGGAAAGGGAGAAATTGCAAATGATACCAATGAAGTCTAGAGGATCATTTGGGAATACTTCCAAAAATGTGTATTTAAAAACAACTTAAAACTCTGCAGGGAGTGAACGGGGTTTCAGACATATACAGGCTACAAAACTAACTCAAAAAGATAAAGAAAGCAAATGCCTTAATAAGAAATGAGATAGGGGCAGCAAACGCCTCCCCAGACAAAAAGCTCAGAGCAGAAGGCCTCGTGGTTTTCTGCTAACAGTGCTTTAAAAAAGAACACGGCAAACTCCCAAAACCATGCCGCAAGCCAGAGAGATCCGAATACTACTAAATACATGCTACAGAGCTAGCCAATATACTCACACCAGAATCAGAAAAAACAGAGAGGAGCTACAGACCAATGTCCCTGATGAACACAGATATAAAAGGTCTCAATAAAATACTTGCAAAGTGAATTCAGCAAAACATAAAAATATCGATCACCATCAAGTGGGTTTCAATATAAGATGCAGGAGTATGCATTGTATGGAAACCAATAGATTACATTACATAGATAAGACAGAAATCACATCTCTGTGATTTTAAAGTGAAGTTAAACATCACTTCATAATAAAAGCTCCAAAGAAACTAGGAACAGAAGGAACATGCCTCAGCACATTAAGAGCTTTAGCTAACAAACCTATAGCCAACATTATATAAATGGAGAAAAACTGAGAGCATCTCTAAAGAGACAAGGATGTAGACTCTTCACTATTGCTCAAAGTAGTGCTTGAACTCTTAGACTGAAATAAAGCAAGATAATAAAATAAAATGGATATGGATAAAAAGGAAGAAGCTGCATTTCCCCAAATTTGCAAATTGTATGATTCTATATTAAACTATCCTAAAAGCTGTATGAGAGAGAGAGAGAGAGAGAGAGAGAGAGAGAGAGAGAGAGAGAGAGAGAGAGAGAGAGAGATACAAACTCAACACTAAAAATTAGGAACTTATTTTAGGAACTGGAGAGATGATCGGCCACTAAGGGCACTGAAAGCTAGGAGACCTTGGTTCAGCTCCCAGCACCCACGAGGCAGCTCACACTGGCTGCAACTCCGTTTCCAGGGGACCCGATGCTTTCTGGCCTCCGTAGGCACTTGAACATACGTGATGAATATTAACTCATGAAGGCGTGCACACGTATAAAAATAATCTTTTAAAACATTAGGAGTTTTGGGCTGAGGAGATGGCTCAGCGGTTAAGAACACTGGCTGCTCTTCCAGATGTCCCAAGTTCAATTCCCAGCACCCACATGGTGGCTCACAACCATCTATAATGACATCTGGTGCCCTTTTCTGGTCTGCAGGCACACATGCAGGCAGAACCCTGTATATGTTGTAAATAAATAAATCTTAAAAAAGTTAGGGTTTTTCTATACACCAATGACAAACTGGGTGAGAGAGAAGTCTAGACACTAGGCGAGGTGCACACCTGTAGTCCCAGCGTTTCAGAGGTGGAGGCAGGAGGACCAGTACTTCAAGGTCACCCCAGCCGACATTTGAGACCAGCCCGGGCACATGAAACCCTGTCTCCAAACCATGAAAGGAGCTGGAAAGATGGTTTGGCAGTTAAGAGCTCTCACTACTTTTATAGGACCTGGGTTCAGTTCCCAGCACCATATGATGAATCAAACCTCCAGTTCCAAGAGACCCACTGCCCTCTTCTGGATCCCACTGGCTCTGCATGAATGTAAGGTGCACACACACATGCAGGCAAACACTTTCATGTAAAAAACAAACAAATCTAAAAGCCGGGGGAATGGTGATGGCTCAGTAGTGAGGCACTTTCCACTGGCATGAAGACCGGAGTTCAGACCCCCAGTGCTGTAATTTAAAAAAGCAGCATGAGAGAAAGGTGTCCTGTGACAGAGCTGAAGCAGAGGTGCTTTTTAATTAAGGGAAAGGGGATGCTGGAGACCAGCCCCAGGGACAGGAGTGACAGGAGCAGCAGGAGAGAGGAAGAGGAGGAGGGAGGGGGAGCAGGGAAGGAGAGGGAGGGCAGGGGAGGGAGGGCAGGGGAGACAGAGAAGGACGGCGGGTGGGCAGGGGACTTTTAAAGGGAACACAGTGACCGTGCACAGGTGGTGCTCTCAGTGGCTGCAGCTGAGGGCGAATCCTGTCAGAGCTGCAAAGGCTGGCCAGTACCGATGCCTTACCGCCAACACCCAGCACCAGGTGAAATCTGGGCATGGCAGCACGCACCTGTAACCCAGTGCTAGGGTGCAACAGACCAGCAGACTGACCCAGAGGGTCCCCGCTTAGCTAGTGTAGCTCATGCGTTGGCTCCAGGTCCCGTGAGAGATACTGCCTCAAACAAACAAAACAATAGCAACAAAACAGTAGAGAGCTGCAGATGCCGACTCTGCTTCCCACACGTGCATGCACAGGAAACTGCGCCCACGTGTACACACAAACGCATGTACCACAGGCACAGAGTGGAATAAAAGACCTATCCTCCATAGCTTCCAAAGGCAAAGCCGCCAAAGCAACCACAGAGGACACTAACGGCAACGAACACACTGACCCAGGAGGTGAGAGGCCCACAGCACTAAGAATGGGAGACACTAGAAGATGGGAGACCACCCATGTTCGCAGCCCAGCACAGAAAAACGAAACTGTTCACAGAACCGCAATATGGCGACAGCAATGAATTCAACCAACATTTTACGTGTCAGTTTGGCTACTTGCCAGCTTATCAGGCCTGGGTTTATACAGTTCACTGGCCAGACCAAGTCTCCACAGTCCAGGCAGAATAAACAACACTGGCTGTCCAACAATGGCGCCCTGGAGCGGAGGACCTGGGGCAGACGGCTCAGCAGCTGAGCACCAAGGGCGGACTAGGAAGCAGCAACCTGCTCAGGGTGACCCGAAGAATGCGGAGGCCCTCCTGGAAGAAGAGGTGGGGCCAAGCTGGTGGAAGAGCCTGGGGACGATTAATTAATTAATTAATTAATTAACTAACTAACTAACTAACTAATTAATTAATTAATGAGTAATCTGTCTGCATGTATCATTTTATGCCAGAAGAAGGGTTGTGAGCCACCATGTGGGTGCTGGGAATTGAGCCCAGGTTTCCGGAAGAGCAGCCATCTCTCCAGCACTGACGACTCGTTTTCTTTCAGCCCACAGAGCCCACGGTGATAAGGAAGGGCACACCATCACCTGCACTGGCTTTAGAGGCACCTCCAACATGCACAGAAAATGCTGCAAACTCCAAGTCTGAAAGCTGCTAAATACAACTAAAAATATTCCCCCAAGTCCTCCCAAACACCAACAAGTCTGAAAACTGACTCATTTGTTTTGAGTACTTTGTAAAAACTTCACCCCAAAACCACTATAAGAGGAAGATTTTACCAGAGACCAGGAAACAGAAATAAGGCGCCGCTGCTAACCGGGGAGGTTTCTGTTGCTCACTTCTGGGCCTGCGGTACCATCTGTGGCTCTATCTCCGCTCAGCTCTGAGCATGTCCTTCATGAGGCACAAAGCCTGAGCAGAGGGGCAGAGGACAGCACGGGTACACAGGTCATATTTACAGTCTGGTATGGGCCCTCTACATACTTCCTACAGCTTGAATCCAGAGAATCCTCCCGACTCTGAGTAAGAGCTTCTTACTGAGCCCTCACCATTCCTCACCCCTGATCTTCCTTTTCAGGGCCGTTTGTGGGACATCTCTGCTGGTTTCACCACTAACCCTGAGTGATGCCAGTGAGGTCAGGATGCACATCAATGACCACCTGCACGGCTCCTGGAGGTGTCTCCTGGTACAGACCCAGGACCCCAGAGCCGCAGGAAGGAGCCAAATCTGGTGTCACAGTCCCCAGGTGTCACACACCCATGCTGGCACTCCAGCTCTGCCATCTGTGTGGCTTAGAGAGAGCCAGAGCTTACCCAGGGTATGAACTGCTGGGCTGTCCCCACAAGGAGTTTGAGTTTTGGGTTTTACAGGGTGTTTTAGTTGGGCAGTGGTGTGGTGGGAGAGCATTACAGAAAAGAAATAGCTGCAGGCAAAGGCACTGCAGGGTGCCCTGGCCGTCGGAACAGCCGAAGGCTGGGGTTAGGCTGTTCTGATGAGACAAGCGGTCAGCACACGTCTGGGAAGTGGAAAGTGTTCAGTTACCATTTTCCCGACAGGGCTGGCTCCCACATGGACACCACCATAATCTTGGTGTCTTAGGTGATTCCATCTTGGAACAAAGGTTTAGATAAAGCCTCAGGCAACTTCCAGAACCACTCTGAGCTGGAGCCTTCTTCTCTGTACCCTGTAATCCCAGCACTTGGAAGACTGGGACAGGAAGACCACTACAAGTTCAAGGTCAACCTTGTCTAAATATGCAGACTGTGCCTTAGAAAAACTAAAGGTTAGGCACAGTGGCACAAACCTGTAACCTCACCATTCAGGAAGCAGAGGCTGGAGGACCAGGAGTTCAAACTTATCTTTGGCTACAGAGTAAATTCAAGATCAGCCTATATGACATGGCCAACCAGTGGCCGGGAGGTGGTGGCGCTCACCTTTAATCCCAGCACTTGGGAGGCAGGAACAGGTGGATCTCTGTGAGTTCAAGACCAGCCTGGTCTACAAGAGCTAGTGTCAGGACAGCTCCAAAGCTACACAGAGAAACCTTTCTTGGAAAAATAAAACAAAAACAAACAAACAAAAGGACAGGAGTAACTTCTTGGGTTGCCATGAAGGAGGACACAAGTACTTAATGCATTTAAGGTGGCACACGGGACCATCTGTAATAGCTCACTGTTGCTTCAAACAAACAGTCAGTCCTCAGGTGTTGAGGAATGTACCAGGAGGCTTGCAGAGGCAGTTAGGAGGAGCAAGGGTGGTCCCAGCACAGGCTCTGCCTCATATAGCAGGGTAGTGATGCTGGACAGGCTGCTAAATGTTCTGAGCAAAACCATGTCCTTATAAAGAAGGGACAACGTCCTCTGGCTTCTGCTTCTTGGGGCAAAACGGGATTAAGGAAAAGGCACTTCCTGGAAAAGTACAGCACGAAGGGAACACTCATAAGAAGCTGCCCCTAGGAACCGACGAGAAAGCATCTGTATTTACGAAGCTCAGTTTTGCACAGAGAATCCCTTCTACGGCACGCTGGAGTGTACACAATGAGCAGCTCCGTTCAGCAGGGCTGCTCAAGTGCCAACGTTTAACAGCCACTTAATGCGCTCGATCCAGAGCACACTGAGCCTCTTTCAGGTGCTTTGACTCTGTTTTGGTGTTTTCCTGGGTCAAACTGCCCATCACTACATCGGTCACCCAGATTACAGCTTTCTCCCCCCATTTCAGCGTTGCTTTCTTGTGGTTACTGTGAAATCTAGATGGAGACAGGAACAGAAGCTTGTGACTTGACACAGTTCTTACTGCAACACTATTGCCAGGCACCCAAGGGCTCATGCTGTCCAGCTGCCCCATGTCCAGCATGCAGAGAGGCTCCTCTGGCAGAGGGTGGACAGGGGCTTCGCCACCGTAACTTGCCATGGCCACTGCTATGAGCCAAAGCCCCACATATAGCCCTCTGTCATCACTTGCCTTCAAAAATGCATAGCTGCAACAAATTTAGTCCAGAGTTTTCAGTGGGATATCGCTATGAAGCAAAGCAGTGTACACAAGAATGTGAGCAATACAGGAGAGGGTGAGAATAGGAATCAATAAAGCCAAAAATGGTACGTGGAAAGATGAAGACGTTGGCAAACTGTCTGATGGGAGATGGCTCAGGGAGTAAGGACTGGACAGTCAGAGGTGGTCACCTGCACCTGCAATCCCAGCACTCCATGGAGACGGCGGGCCAGCGAGCCTGCTATTCACTGTGGTGAGCGAGACCCTGTCTCACAACGTGGAAGGGAAGGACCTGACCGCCTTCATGCACAGCGCGCACGCACACAAAGAAGGAAAGAAAAGACCCGAGCCATTAAAACCAGACATAAAAGACCATGTTATGTTACCACAGTCTCGAAGAAATAAAAGGATCGTGAGAACACTATATGGAAACTGGACGCTGGTAAGTTAGGTGACACAGATGAATAAATTACTGAAAAAGCAGAAGATGCTCAAACTCAATCAAGACTAGAATACCTGTAACAAGTAGAGACAGAGTGAGTAATGATGACAGGACTGGAGAGAAGGCTCAGCAGCAAACGGCAGCGGCTGCACAAGCCTGGTGACCCAGCTAGCAGCTGGAGCCATGGTGGCAGGAGAGACCAACAGCTAAGAGTCATCCTCTGACCTCCAGAGCCCAACACACACACACCATACACACGCATCACACACATGTACCACACATGCGCGCACACACACACACACACACACACACACCATACACATGCACCAAACACACACATACCATACACATGCACCACACACACACCACACACATGCATCACACACACCACACACACGCATCACACACATGTACCACACATGCGCGTGCACGCGCGCACACACACACACACACACACACACACCATACACATGCACCAAACACATACACACACCATACACATGCACCACACACACCACACACACACACACCATACACATGCACCACACACACATGCATCACACACACACACACACCATGCACACGCACCACACACATGTATCACACACATGCGCACACACACACACACACACCATACACATGCACCACACACACCATACACATGCACCACACACACACCACACACACGCATCACACACACACACCACACACATGCATCACACACACCATACACACACACACACACACACACACCATACACATGCACCACACACACCATACACATGCACCACACACACACGCATCACACACACACACACCACACATGCACCACACACACCATACACATGCACCACACACACACCACACACATGCATCACACACACACATGCACCACACACACACCACACACACGCATCACACACACACACCATACACATGTACCACACACACAAACACACACACATGCATCACACACACACATACACACCATGCACACGCACCACACACATGTATCACACACACGCGCACACACACGCACACACACCATACACATGCACCACACACACCATACACATGCACCACACACACACGCATCACACACACACACCACACACATGCACCACACACACCATACACATGCACCACACACACCACACACACGCACCACACACATGCATCACACACCATACACACACACCACGCACACGCATCACACACACATGCATCACACACACACACATACACACCATGCACACGCACCACACACACCACACGCACGCACCACACACACACACCACACACATGCATCACACACACATGCATCACACACACCATACACACACACCACGCACACACCACACACATGCATCACACACACATGCATCACACACACACACACACCATGCACACGCACCACACACATGTATCACACACACGCGCACACACCATACACATGCACCACACACACCACACACACGCATCACACACACACCACACACACGCATCACACACACCATACACACACGCATCACACACACCATACACACACACCACGCACACACCATACACTCACAATAATAATAGATAAAATGAAAACTGAACAATAGTAACACATGATACAGGACTGCTCACAAGAGGAGCCCACGCCCTGTGTTTGGACGTCAATGCCCACACCGGGCAGCTGACAACCACCTGCACCTGGAGCGCCAGGAGCTCTGACGGCTCCCTGACCTCTGTGCTCACACACGGTATATTTACACCCACACAGACATTAATAAAATCTTCAGCACTTGGGAGGCAGAGGTAGGCGGATCTCTGTGAGTTCCAGGACAGCTTCCAAGCTTCCAAAGCCACAGAGAAACTCAAAAAAAAAAAAAAAAAAAAGAGAGAGAGAAAGTAAATATGACGGCACACTCCTTTAATCCCAGCATTCCAAAGGCAGAGGCAGACAGACAGACATCTGAGTTTGAGGTCAGCCTATTCTACATAGTGAGATTCTTTCTCAAAGAAACAAATAACAAAACACAAAAGTCATATTAGCTAATATGACTACCCTGATAAATTACAACAAATGCTTAAAAAGTACTGAACACCAATCCTTCACAAATTCTTCCAAAAACAAGAGGAGTATTTCAATAACAATGTCTATTTTTAAAACCAGGAACTAATGCATGCTGGGTAGAAGCTCTACTACTAGCTATGTCTCCAATGTGCCTACAGCACAAGCATTTTAGAGGCCAGGATTATCCAGACATCAAAACTACACAAACTCTCAACAAGATCAGTAGGTCAAAGATCAATATTCCTCAGTAATATGGACATCAACTCCTTAACAGTACCAGCAATCAAATCTAACAGCATGTACAACACACACGCAGGGTTAACAACACACACACACGCAGGGTTACATATCATCGTGGCATAGGATCTATCCCAGGAATAGTGCAGCTCAATTTGTGTTCACTGGGCTTGTTTTGCTGCTGTGACAAAATACCCCAGAAAGGAAACGGAGAACAGAGGCAGGTGTGGTGGCATACGCCTGTTCTAGTGGTAAGTCAGGGGCTAGCCTAGTTTATGAAGCGTTCCAGGCCAGTGAGACCCTCATCACACGCAAACAGACCTCATTTCACATGTACTAAGGATACAAAAAAATTAGGAAAAATGTTTGGGGCCAATATGTAGAGAAACAAACCCTCATACTCTGCTGGCAGAGCAGAAAACAGGGGGTTCCCATTCTTGAAACAGCGAGCCATCCTACAGGGCACCAGGGACCCTCACCAGAGCAGAGGGCCCTGCAGAGCTGAAATGTGTCTCCCCAAGATTTTCACACAATGTTGGTGGGAGCCTCCACAGTAGCCAGAAAACAGAAACAAGCCACATACGTGGGATTGAGGCACGGGTGAACTGTGGCCTCCACTGATGGAGTGTTACTGGGTCATAAATATGAATGAAGAAATGATGAGTGCTAAAACATGGAAGAACTCGGACGTGTGGGGCAGTGACGGAGCACGCCTTAATGCCAGCTTGAAAACCAAAACCAAAGTTCACACAAACAAAAACGGCCTTACACTCATCAGGGTTCCTTTTCTATGCACTGTATCGAATAGGCAAATAGGAAGTGAGCAGTGGCTTAGGGGCAAACAGAGTCTGCTAGTCAGAGAATCTGCTCTTGGGATAATGAAAACATTCTAGGATTGGGCAGTGGTGATGCACAACTTCGTGAATATATTAAAAATAATTGTGCAGTATCCTATACAGTATACTATAGAAGAGTAAGTTTTATGGTATGTGGGTTATAATTCATTTTTCTTTTCTTTTTTTATTGAAACAAGGTTTATGTAGACCTGACTGCCCTTGAACTACAGTAATTACAGAGATCCGCCTGCTTCTGCCTCCTGGGTGCTGGGATTAAAGGTGTGCACTAGTACACCTAGCATCGCTTTTTTCCTTTTTGAGGAAACAAACCCCATTTAGTTCAGGCTGGCCTTGAACTCACTATGTAGCAGATGAGGATGGTCTTTAACTCCTTGTATGTCTACTTCCCCAATGCTAGGATTCGTACTCCGAGCCTTTTTGTGTTTTGAGACTGGATCTTATTCCAGTCACCCACAGTGACCCTGGACTCACCCTGTAGCCAAGGCCACCCTGAGTTTGAGATCCTTCTGTCTCCCAGCTAGCTAGGGTTACAAGCCTGTACTATTAGGCATGGCTGAGTAAAAACTCTTAAATAATGCAGTCATTAGTAAAAGGAGAAAAAAGGAAGGTGTTGCAATGACGTAGAAAGGAGGCCACATGGGTGCAGGCTGGGGTTTCAAGAACGGTGAAGCTTACTGCTTGCACTTAGGTGTCCACCAAGTGCACGGGTGAGCGTGCTCTCCATCAGCTGCGCCCACCAACCTGACAGTCCTGCGGTCAGTGTTCTACCGCACGTGGAGGAAACGCACAGTTCATTTTATCCTGTTTAACCTGATGGCTGCAGGACACCCAGAATATAGACAACCACGCCCCTTCTAGATTCCTTCGTGCCTCCCTAGGGACATCTTCCTTGCCCCTGTTCATTCTTCAGAGGTAACTTCACATACTTTGCAACAAAGTCACAAAGCAGGGATGAGCAATAACTGTGCAGATGCCACGGGCCCTCACATAAAGCGGTTTGTTTTGTGTTAGTTTTTCAAGAGTTTTCTCTGTGTAACAGATCTGCCTGTCCTGGAACTCACTCTATACCACACTGGCCTCGAATTCACAGAGATCCACCAGCTTCTACCTCTGCAGTGCTGGGGTTACAGGTGTGGCCTATCCCTACCCTGCCTTTGTTTGTTTAATGATGTGTTTTGATGTATATAAGGTGTTTTGTCTGCATGTAGGCCTGTGCACCACATACGTGCCCGCTGCCCAAGGAGGTCAGCAGAAGACGCTGGATCCCCGTAACTGGAGCTAAGGATGGGTGCGGGAACTGAGCCCTGGTCCTCTAGCAGAGCACTCTGCTCTTAACTGCTGCGCTATCTCTCCTCATATAGTTTAGGAGAAATATACTTCATATACGAACCAAGCATATTTTGATCTTTGGGAGCAACTAACAAAAACCCACATCAGAACACACGATAAACTGAAATCCCACAGGAGCCGGGAAGTGGCTTTTGGGGTAGGGCAGTGCTGGGACTGAAGCCCCCACCCCCAGGGTAGGCGAATGCTCCACTAGCCTCGGACACAGAAGTCCTGAAGAGCAGCCAGGCACTCACAGAGCACTAACACCAGGACCGTGGCTGCAGTTCAGCACAGAGAGCTTGCTTGGTCTTTGTGAGGCCCCTAGTTCAGGCTCTAGTATTGCCAGGAAAACAACAAACCCAGAGAACAGATATCTCCATGGCAACTTTATGCAAATTTTACTTTCTTTGTATTTTTTTAATAGTGTTTAATTTTTTTTTAAAGGGTAATTTTCATTTGGTGTCAAGTCAGATATCTTTATTTTAAAGGGGAAAAGCTTGTGCTGGCTCAGATAGTCTTGAATACCCTGTTTAGCTCTGGAATACTGACAGGGTGCACCTCTCCATGCCTCCCTGGGAGGCGTCCTAACAGCTTCTGTTACTTTGAAGCAGGTTCTGTCCAGTTGGCATTGCTTACCTGGACAGGTGGCTCAATCATGATCCAGGCTGGAAGCATCAGGCTGGGATTCAGAGGTTGGGTTCCAACACGGAAGTAAACCCCACCCCTGGAGTCACAGGCCCAGACATGCTGATTTCCACATGCCAAGCTGGTCAGTCTTACAGTTCCTGCAGAGAAACAACATACACTGTAATTATTTTGTCAAAGGACGGCTCTTTCAGCCAGGGTATAAACTACTCAGGTGAAGACAAGAGGCTACATGTGCAGCCGACTGCTGGTGTGTGTCACGCTCCTCCTCCCACACTGGGTATGAAGCCGTCGCTCAACTGCCCGGTGCCTTGGAGCATCCTACAAGCACAGTATCCTGAGATATCGAGCGTGGGATAAACATCTCCATGTGAGCTCCCTCATTAACTTCACCCAACATGTGACCATTGCTAGTTATTTCCGGATGTGTGGAAAGGGAACCCTAAAAAAAAGGGAACTCCTAAAGAATCTGCACTTTATTTTTATTGATTGATTGATTGATTGATTTTTCAAGACAGCGCTTCTCTGTGTAACAGCCTTGGCTATCTGGTACTCACTCTGTAGACCAGGCTGGCCTAACTTAGGGAGATCCACCTGCCTCTGCATCCTGAGTGCTGGGATTACAGGGTTGTGCCTCCATGCCCAGCTGTTCACTTTTATTTTTGCACGTTCTCTTTGCTAATTAAACTAGCTGCTTAGCCACAAGAGGGAATGAACTGGAAGGAGTTAAAAAGAGAAGGAGCTGAGCTGGAAGGGTGTGACCTAACAGCAGAGCATTTGACAAAGCATCCCAAGGAAAATCATACATCGTATTTGATAACAGTCTAGTAACTAAGTACAGCTGTCAAGCATCGTATTTGATAACAGTCTAGCAACTAAGTACAGCTGTCAAGCTGCTTACCATCTACTGTAAGGCAGGCTCTCAGCCTCACTTCGAACCTGACAGCAACGACAGATACATGGTTTGCACTGGACAATGGCAGGATGCAGCCATTGGGGAATTTGTCCTGGATCACAGGCCAGGAGGTGGCCAACCCAGGAAGCAAAGAAGGACAACAGGTTTGAACCCAGGCCAGCTACCTCTGACCTCCAATCTATGAACAAGAAATGTACAGATAACGTTCAGGTTCAAGTCCAGATTTGACAAATCAATCTACCAGAACAACCTATACCTTACCAAGATATAGAACATTCTGTCTCCCGAAGAATTTCCCCAGGTCCCTCCCTGCCCGTGGACTCTGCTTGAGGCCAAACTCTCATGCATCTCCAGCTGCCTCAAATTTGCTATGTAGCCAGGGATGACTCCAACTGACTTCTACCACCAGAGCTTAGACCAGTCTTCTAGGGTTCATACAGGCAGAACCAAAGTCCGTGTGCCTTAGCGGGAAGCAGCCTGAGGCAGAGCCCTCTCCTTTGTGGCTAAGTATCACTGCATTGCACACAAATGCCGCAGTTAGGGTATTTATGTAATGGTGGACATTTGGGCCCTTCCCATGTTGGCTATCAGAGCAAACCTGATACAGCGTCTCTGCAGTGCACACCTGTAATCTCAGTCCTCGAGGCTGAGGGAGTGGGGTTGTGTTTACAGCTATGCTGGACTGCACAATGAGGCCAGGTCCCAAAATGGGAGTGAGGGGAGCAGAACATGTATTACTGTTATTTCCAGGAAGAGTTTTAAATTATTTTTACGTGTTTTGCCTGCATGTATGTAAGTATGCCATGTGTGTGCAGTGCCTGAAGAAGGCAGAGGGAGGTGGATCCCCTGTAAGTAAAGTGGCAGATGGTTGTGAGTCACTGTGCTGGTGTTGGGAGCCGAACCCAGGTCCTCTGGAAAGACAGCCAGTGTTTTTAACTGCTAAGCTATCTTTCCAGCGCCCCTACCCCACCCTTTTCATATAGTAGAACTGTCAGGTTAGATGTCTTACTTTAATTTTTTTATTTTTAGAAAAAGTTTTTATTAGATTTTATTGTATTTTAAATTAGACACACACACACACACACACACACACACACACACACACACACACACACAGAATGAGAGGGAGGGAGGGAGGGAGGGAGGGAGGGAGGGAGGTTGAGTACGACTGTGTGAATGCTTCTTGCAGACCCCGGAGCTGGAGTTACAGGTGCCTGTGAGCCTCCTGACACAGGGTGCTGGAGCCTGAGATTGGGTCTTCTACCAGAGCAGCAGGCTCTTAGAGCCATCTCCCAGCCCCTACTCACACGTGTACATGCGTGTAAGTCGTAAGTTAGAGGTCAATGTGGAAGAGCTGATTCTTTCCTTTTACCACGTGTCTCAGGTCATCAGGATTGGCAGCATCACTTTCAGAGAGAATGCAGTTTCGCCAAGTTGCACTATTTTACATAGCTACCAGCAATGCTGCGTCCAATCTGCTGTTGTATACCCTTATTGTGTTTGTTTTTAAGACAGTGCCTCATGAAAAGCTGGGTAGTGTGTTGCACGCTTTTAATCCCAGCACTCGAGAAGCAGAGGCAGGCAGAGATCTGAGTTCGAGGCCAGCCTGGTCTACAGAACGAGTTCACAGACAGCCAAGGCTCCACAGAGAAACCCTGTCTCCTCATGTATCCCAAGCTGACCGCAACTTGCTTTGCAGCTAAGGGCAGTGGACATGGGCCTCACACGTTAGGCATCACTTTACCAACTGACCTAATCCTCGGCTTCCCCATCAGAGTTTTCAAATTGGTGAAGGCTTGTTTCAGTCTACTGGCTTACCTATATAATGGCTATAGCCACAGACAGAAAGGAGAATGATGTCATCTTTCTTATTCTTTTCTTTCTTAAACATTTTCTTTTCATTTGTTTGGAGTCAGGGTCTCACATAACCCAAGCTGGCCGGCCACCAATTTACTATGTAGCCAAGAGACTGCCTTGACTTCTGAGTAGAGGTGTGTGCGTCTGGTTCAGGGTCTCCTCAGGCCTCAAGGTACCTTCATGCATGCTGCATTGTCTGGGGATGGCCATGGACTTCAGGCGGCTGTTTCGCTTCAGCTTGTGAATCTATTCTTGAAACTTTGTTTTGAGTCTGTTCCCTTCCTGGAAAGTACAGGCTAGGATACACTAGGCAATCAGCTCTCGGACATACAGCTAAGATACATGGCAATCAGCTCTCAGACACACAGCAGTATAACCTGAGTAGCCACTGCAGTCCTGGACATCTGAGCACTGACTCCTCTCATTATATACCTATATCAAGATGCCTACCTGACTAGCAGACTGAGGTGTTTTTGTAGCGCCAAGCCATGGAATGAAGCCACAGGGCTGTGGATGATCAGCCCGTGTTTGGTCAGCTTCTGGATCTGCTGATGGGAGCTGGCATTGACACTAGCATTGGCCATATTAGGATCCCAGCAGGCCTCTGGCTGGAGCATCCTCACAGCAATGGTGAAGAACTAACTCTGGTCAGGCTTCTCCCATCACTGGGTATCTTTTTAATGTCAGACATTTAAATTATAACTTGTCATAGCTTTAATTTGCAATTTTCTGCTAATGAAGATACTAGAAGCCTTTTCTGTGCTTATGAGCCACCTGTATGCCTTCTTTGAGCAAGCATTCACAAATGAACACATGCATGTCAGGTGTGGCGAGGCAAACCCATAATCCCGTCACTCTAGACCAGTGGTTATGTACCTTCCTGATGCTGCGACCTTTAATACAGTTCCTCATCACAACCATGAAATTATTTTCACTGCTACTTCATAGCTGTAATTCTGCTGCTGTTATGGAGTGTAATGAAAGCAACTGATATGCAACCCCCGAGAAAGGGTCATACAACACCCCAAACCTGTTGTGACCCACGGGTTGAGAGCCACTGCCAAGTAGAGACAGAAGGAAGAAGTAGAGACAGAAGGACTGCCTCAAGTTTGAGGTCAGCTTTGTCTGTAAAGCAAATCTGAGGCCAGCTAAAACTACACAGCATGGCATGTGTTCATTTATGAATGATTGTCCGAGTCTTCACTGCATTTTTAAAGCTGAGCAGACCTGTGACCAGACAAAAGCTGGAGTTCTCTGCATGGTCTGGATGCAAGTGTGCTGGGCATGTCTGTCATAAATCTATCTGTATCAGTTTCTTTACTGTCGGAAGAGAAGTTTTAATTTTGATGAGTCATACTGACCTTTGTGCATGACAAAAATATGGTGCCATGAGCTCAATTGGCAGTGCTGTGGGCTGGGTGGGTACAGTCGTCATCGGCATAGACCACTGACAACCCTGTGCCGGCATAAAGCACAGCAGCTGCGCCATGTGGGAAGTTACTTACGTAGCTTCGTGCCATAGCTTAAACTATCTGTTCCTCCCTGCACAACAGCCATCAGAACTGTCCCTGTATCTTGGGTTCTCCATCTATAGTTTCAGCTGACTACTAGAAACATTAAAGTTAAAAACAAACAACAAAACAAGGCTGGAAAGATAGCTCAGAGGGTAAAGCTTGCTGTCCAGGTTGAGAACCAGATTATGGATGCCCAGCACATAAATGCTAACTGGTGTGGTGGCCCAGCATATTAGACGTGGAGTCAGAGGCTCTCTGGAGCAAGTGGGCAGCTAGAGCAATCAAACTGGTGTACTCTGGGTTCAAATACAAGAGCCTGCCTCCACATACAAAGTGAAGACAGCCATGTCAACCTCGGCTCCCCACATGTGCCCTGCATGTGTACCCGGACACATGTACACACACACACTCTCTACATTCAAACATATACATGAAGAAGCTGCACTGTACTGACCTGACGTGGATGCACAGATGTTTTCTTGTCATCCTTCCTTAAATAAGGCAACGTGGAAATTCTTCCCCTGGCACTTACATGCATTAGGGTTTAGGCACACAGGTGACAGGAAACCCGGCAACACTTTATATGTAAGGGACGTGTGCATCCTTGCACTGTGCTATGTAGAAAGGACCGAATACGCCAGAGTACAAAAGGATGATCGTGCCGCCTTTATTCTCCCTAGCCCTGGTAGTTTCTCTTATCCTATGTTTTTCTTTCCTCGCTGTTTTACCAAGGAGTTAAGAACCCTGACATTACACATGGAAAATCCACGATAAAGGAACTTCCACGATCAATAGTGTATAGTACAAAAGGCTATAATCTGCCAGCTGAGGACTTCAGGCAGCAGCTAATACCGACATGGGGACAAACACACTGCTGCCTCTTAGAGTTGGCAACTAAGGGTGACACACCCGCAGAATGGGGGTTCACAGAAGGTGAACGGATATGAGTTTAGAGAACACAGAGCCTGAGTACACCCTTCACAGTACACTGAGAATTCAAGAACCAGGGCAAAGACAACTACAGCTGAGGGCTCCTGTATTGAAGCTTTTACATTAGGTGTTGTAAGTCTGTTCCCCAGGGTGGGGTGACAGAGGCTCCTCCCTCTGCAACCCCTCTCTGTGGTCTCATGTCCCTTCAGTTAGCAGTTGTGACAGGTGCTAGTAAACAGAAGTGATCTGTGACTTCTCAACTTCCCAAGCTGCTGATGCCCGCCACCCCAACAACCTCCAGTTTATTTGCCTCATCAAGGAGAAAACCTTTCAGTTACTTTATCCACGAAAGACACTTTCCTCTTCAAATTGCTTTTTAGTGTGTGTGTGTGTGTGTGTGTGTGTTGGTGTGTGTGTGAGTGTGTGTGTGTTGGTGTGTGTGTGAGTGTTGGTGTGTGTGTGTGTGAGTGTTGATGTGTGTGTGTGTTGATGTGTGTGTGTTGGTGTGTGTGTGTGAGTGTTGGTGTGTGTGTGAGTGTTGATGTGTGTGTTGGTGTGTGTGTGTGAGTGTGTGTGTTGGTGTGTGTGTGTTGGTGTGTGAGTGTGTGTGTTGGTGTGTGTGAGTGTGTGTGTTGGTGTGTGAGTGTGTGTGTGTGTGTGTGTGTGTGTGCGTGTGTGTTGGTGTGTCTCTGTGTGACTATACAGCACAGCCTATCCCCAAGCTTGCATGCTTCCCACTCAGTTGGGAACACAGGAATGCACCGCCATCCTCTACTACAGAATCTTTTTAAGTATGCAGTATAGAATAATAGTAGCATTTGCTTGTTTCCTAAATCATAAAACACTTCTTCACATAAATTATCGCCTGATATAATCTTATTTGCTACCTAAAGGCACAAACTGACACCAAATGTTTTCGTTACATTCTGTGACCAGATGAATTAAAATACAAATTGTAGCAGTTTGCTAACCAGCCTAGTGCCTGACATGCATATTTACGAATAAAGGGAAATGAAATGTTATGAGCATCCTAAATATTTGCTAAATAATGCACATTTTCTTTAAAAAACCAGGATTGTAATAATTCACTGTAAAATTCCATGTCCTATCTCTTTAACTGGGTTCAGCAGACAGCCATTTAGTAGGTCTCTTCATTTGTTCCTTTTCCTGGCTGCCTGTGGCTCTGTTCTGACCTCAGTGTAGTCTGGGTAGCCTTGAACTGGTGATCCTAGTGCCTCAGCTTCCTGAATTACAGGTGCAGCCACTGTTCTGGCAGTCACATAGTTTGTAAGGGTGAAACGGAGGAGGGTGCGATGGTTCTAGACTGACAATGCTCAGCTGAGCTCACTGTGTGGGCACAAGCACCATGCTCATGTGCAGGAGGAGTCCAAGTTCTCTCCTTCCACCAACTGAGTTCCAGGGTCACACTCAGGTCATCAGGGGCGGTGTCATCTTGCTGGCCTTAGTTAGCTGTTTAAAACTCTTTCTTGGGGCTGGAGAGACGGCTCAGTGATTAAAAGCACTGGCTGGCCCCCTTCCAGAGGTTCAGTTCCCAGTGCCCGCAGCCTCCTCTAACTCTGGCTCCAGGGGATCCAAGGTCCTCTGCTGGCCTCCCTGGGCACAGACATACATACAGGCAAAACATCCACACACATGAAACAAAATAATAAACTTTATCTTTAAAGAACTGCAATCCTATCTCTCTCCCTCTGACCCTGTTTTGAGACATCGTCTCACTGTGCAGCGTTGACCTACCTAGAATACTCTAAGTGTGTTGGAATTCTGATGTACCGCTTTCCCTACTGGATACCCGGCCACACCTGGAGAGCAACCAGTACAGCACAGCCGAGCGCATCTAGCAGCAGGCAGTCCAGTGCCCTGCATGGCACAAGGAAGGCTTCTGGTGCAACAGCCAACCTCCGTCCCACTAAGCTCTACCAATCCCCTTGCCAACACCAAGACTACCAGCTAGACTTAAGCTACTGTTCAGAGTGCTGAGAAAATAGTGCCAAGAGTCTATTATTCACACATACATACATACATACATACATACAGACAGACAGACTATATATATCAGTCATATAAAAGCACAGAGCAGGACACAGATTTAAGGGAGGCAGGACTTCAGTACACAATATGGTGGTACAAATCAAGTGGCTAAAGTGCATACTGCACTAGCCCAAAGGCCAGTGCTACAACCACGGTCCAGGAGTCTTCTGCCACAGGATGAGACATCTCACACGTAGACAGGAGCTTCTCTGGGGTCATGTGGGATGGGGTGACCGTATGGAGGGGCCTATTTGGGGAAAATGACTCCCTTTCCAGGTGAATGAGCATTGACTTCCCTAGCGCTCAAGGTTTGGTAGTGAGGGGAAAACACGCTAACCCCTGACTTTTCTGAGACACCAGCAGCCTCCCTGCATGGCCGGGGAGAGCCTGCTGAAGAAAGGCTCAGGGTCAGTGGGACTCTGGGCAGATGGAAGAACTCCCAGGCCAGGCAACAGGCTCAACTGGTACCCACGTCCAGGCCACAACCAGCTGCAGTCAGGTCTGGAAGACAAATGGCCTTGGAAAGCTCGATGACCGGGAAACCTCATAGATGCATGAAGCCCAAGGCATAAATAACGTCAGTTCCTATGGAAGTTTCCAGCAGTTCCACACAGCTGTCTTCACAGCAGACTGGGTCATGTTCAGGCCCTTTCCTCTTCTAGCCGTTTGCAGAAACCCCATGCTAAGAGCCACTGGCCTGGCCCAGGCCCTAGGGCAGAGCATACTTTATAAGGATGGCTGTGTATAGGTCAATGTAGGAGGCAGCCCTTCCTCATCTCTTCCCCTACCCCGTCTCTCATGTAGTTATTATACATTAAACACTGATTCGAGTAAAATACCGGCTGCCAGCAGACAACAATGCCTTTTCCCTAGACAATACCACTGAAGTTCAAGCTCATTCTGACTCCGGGAGCTGCCCAGTATAGTCTTGGCCTCCAATATCAGACAAACCACACAAGTTGCTGAGTCAACTGAGAATGTAATATTTTGAGCTCATTTTATCATCTCTTAGAGTATGAAATATTTCCATGTGTCATCACAGGCTATGCCTACTGTTAACTCTTGGGACAGTTCACAGAAAAGTGGCTACAAACAGCACAGTGCCATTTAACGGCCTGAAAGAGCCCACTCCACACAACTGTGTGGGCACTCTTCCAGATTCCAAGACACAGATCAGTGTGTACAGATCCAGTCACAGGGCACAGACGCCAGTTCAGATTTAAAGATCAGGGAGCCAACAGACAGCTGTCCCAGTGCCATAGTTTTAAGCAAATCTTAGTGACACCTACTGGATGCCCTATAGTTCCTTTGGTTCTGAGCAGTGCAAACTGCAAGGAACGAGGAAGGTGAGGCTCTGTGCAGATTTGGAGGCTCCTTTCACTTGGGCAAGTACAGTGGGAACCCACTTTCATAATGGCCATACCTAGCTGGGAAAGGTCCAGTCCCGTCCAGTGCATGCCTGTGGGGCAGCTCTTAGAAAGAGTCCTGATGAACACGTGCCCGAGGTTGTCCAAGGCCCACAGGGCATCCTGGCAGGCAGCGTAGGTCCTCATCTCCACGTCGGGGGGCAACTGCACTGTGGAGGGGCGGCACTGCACACCCTGGGCACCGATGGCACACAGGTCCTTGCTGCTTTGGCACAGCCACAAGGAGCTTCCTACAGAAAAGTTTCACATTTGTCATCCAACAGTTTCACAGAGCCACCGGCCCTAAGTGCACACACAGCCTTCCTCTTCAGGCAGAGCCCTGGCACCTGGCCAAAGACTGCCTGGACGCCTACCATTACCTTACAGGCTGCAGGTGTGTGATACCTCTCACATTACAGGGTTGCCACCGTCAGGCATTAAGAAGCTCAAGCCTGAGTCTCTAAAGAACTGGAAAGAAAGCAGGGCTATGAAATATAAAGGCTAGATGGCTGGAGTAGTGGCTCTGACCTCATTCCTTACGGCCCAGGAATATGAATGAAGGCCTCAGAGCACTTTTAATGCAGAATATCAGGGCTATCAACCTTGCCAATGCCTGGGAAGCAGAGGGGCCAAGCGGCCCCAGGAAGGCACTTCCCTGGTTCCTTCGCTACTGTGGTCTGCTGCTGAAGAAGGCAGAAATCCTTCTCCTCCCACCCTGGCCTAGAGTTATGCTTGTAGTCCTCTGCTTTCTAGAACTTTCAGGTTTAATAGTGTCTGTGTGAAATGTTAAACATACTTAAAACTATGTAATATAAAGTATCTAAAACTTGTGGCCAGATGTTTTAGAATTCTTTAATTTTTTTGAGATTTTATTTTGTGTGTATGAATGTTTTGTCTGCATCATGTGTGTACCTGGTACCCATGCCGTAGAGGGCAGAAGGTATTACATGTATCTATTGGAACTGGAATTTGAGACTGTTGTGAGCTTCCATGTGGGTGCTGGGAATCAAACCCAGGTCCTCTGGAAAAGTATCCAGTGCTCTTAACCATGGAGCCATCTCTCCAACCCCCTTTTTTATTAAATTTAAAAACTTTGGCTGGGTGATAGTGGCGTGTGCCTTTAGTCCCAGAACTAGGGAGGCAGAAGCAGGTGATCTCTGAGTTCTGAATTTGAGGCCAGCCTGGTCTACAAAGCAAGTTGCAGGACAGCCTGGGCTACACAGAGAGAGCCTATCTTGCTTAACAAAAAAACAAACAAACAAAATCTTGATAATATAGTCAAAGAGTCAGCCAGGAGCTCCCTGGGAAGTGGTGTGTGTACATGCCACAGCTGAGCATCAGTGAAGACTCCAGGCCACCTCCTTCCAGCTAAGGACAGGTGCTGCTACCAAAAGCAATCGTGTCAGACTCAGGGACAACTTACCATCCATCTTACGAGACTCCTGGTGGCACTGTGGTCGGTAAGTCCCGTGGGTAAGTGTTTACTATACTGAAGCAAGTTACTCAGTGCCGATGGCTTCAATGGAACAGACTGTTTCCTCTTCATCACAGGCATCACGGCACTTTCTCTCTTAGCCCTCCACATAGCCCTTGAAGAGGCTCTGGCTCCTCCCAAACAGCTCCCTGCCTGCCTAGGGCCCCCGCTAACTGGGTGACTGCAGCAGGAGCCCCACCTCTGCAGGGATAAGATAAGTCTGAGGCCTTCACAGGGCAAAGGGGAGCCAGCAGCAGGAAGCAGTTAGGAGAACAAAGCTGCTTGGAGGGGACAGAATGTTCCAGAAGAAATGGGGAAGAACTTCAGGAAGTCATGGCCATGCAAATTGACAGAGTCATCTGCTGCCAGCGCCTAGGACCACACTTCACGGTGACCTCCTTCCAAAGGACCCCATCTCAGACTCAGCCTTGCCACCTTTGGTCCCCCTCTGTGGCTCTCCTAAACACACCTCTCCACGCAAAAAGCCCTCACTCAGCCCAGCGCACAGAGCTGCTGGCCTGGAAGGTCTATGAGGCCACATCTCCACAGCCACAGGGCCACAGTTGGGTGATGGTCTGAACAGTGCACCAGATTTCTCGGTCAGGCTAAGACTGACTCACCATCCTGGGTAGGAGCAGGAGAAGCTAACACAAAGACCCATTTTGTGGCTGAAGCTGTTCCCCGGGGAACAACGTTATTCCAGTAAGTTCCTAGAGAGAATAGATACAAAAGTGGGTTAAGGTAAGAAAACAAACCTGTAACACTTCAGTTTTGGTTCTAGACTATAAGTGGCCTTCAAAGCTCTTCCACGATTTCTAGTGTCCTTAAACAAAGTGGCATGAGCTACTCATTTCTCTAAGCATCGCCAAGAAGAACCATGCCTTGTTCACTGGAGCCCAGGGACAGAGCTAGAGCTAGAGCTAGAGCTAGAGGAAACTCATCGAGGGGAGTCGATCAAAAATGAGCACCCAGCTCATCCACAGGCAAGTGTATGTGTCTGTGAGTGTACATGCATGTGTTAGTATGAGGGTGTGTGCCTAGGCATGTTCATGAAGTCCAGAAGAGGGCATTGGGTGTTCTTATCTATTATTATCCACATATTACTTTGAAACAGGGTCTCTCTTTCTCCCCTGATCCTAGGGATCAAGTTCTCTCTGTCACCTTAGAAGTCAGCAAGTCCCACAGATCCTCCTGCCTCTGCCCACCTTATTGCTGGGTTACAGGTATGTGTGCGATATCTGGCTTTTTGTGTAAGTGCTGGGATCTGAACTCCTGTCCTCATATTCTTAACTGTTAAGCCATCTCTACACACCCCTGCGTGGATCTTGAAATACCAAACATAAAATTGAGCCGAAGCCAGGTGTGATGGTATATGCCTGCAATCCTGACACTTGGGAGGTAGAGACAGAGGATTAGGGGTTCAAGGCCAGTCTGGCAGCTTGGGCTACATGAGACTCTGACTCGAACAAAACGGCCACCAAAATGAGCTCTATTTGCCTGCACATATGTTTGTGTGCCACTTGTGTGTCTTGTTCCCACACCAGAGGCCACGTGGATCCCCTTGTTAGTGTCCATGCAGTGCCAGGAACAGAGCCAGGAGTCCTGGGCAAGAGGTGCCAGACTCTTAACCATCTCTCTACCCCTCCACTGGGAGCTGGGCATGATGGCGCACACCTTTAGTCCCAGCACTCAGGTGGCAGAGACAGGAGGATCTCTGTGTTTGAGGCTAGCTTGGTCTACAGAGTGAGCTCCAGGACAGCCAGGGCTACACAGAGAAACCCTGCCTCGTAAGCAAACAACAAATAAAGTAAAAGTAATGCGAAACAAGAGTAATGGACTCACCTATGAGACTTCCTTTAGCAACATGGAATTCATTCTTGCCTGAGGAGATCCAGACGCCACTGTTGTTAACCCCTAGCAGGCTGGGCTGGCACTGAAGCTGCTGAGACCAAAATGCCATGCGCAGTTTATCTGCTACCTTTTCCACAGGCGCTTGAGCTGCTGTCGCGACTGAGTGTGTGGCATGCATGATGGTCTGGAACAAGCTGCATTGGTCGAACACCACATAGTCCGTGATGCTCACCTGCAGGAAGGACACCTTGTGGGTCCTGGGGATTGAACTCAGGTTATCGGGCTTAGCAGGTACTTTAACGTGACGAGCAATCTCACCATCTTCTCTCTCTTGGATTTATTTATTACAGATGGTGGCACAAATACCCTATTCCTGGGACACGTTCCCAGTTCACACAATGAAATATTAAGTGAGAATATTGCACGGAGTTTGATTTTATAAAAGCAAAACAAACACAAAATAAATCATTAGAAGTCGCGCACCACACATGAGCAAAACAAACACAAAATAAAGCATTACAAGTCGCGCACCACACATGAATGCTGCCCTTTGGTCTGTGAAGTCGCGCACCACACATGAATGCTGCCCTTTGGTCTGTGAAGTCGCACACCACACATGAATGCTGCCCTTTGGTCTGTGAAGGGGCAGGGTAGTTGTTGAGTGCTGTCCTCACTGAAACTGGCATACACAGCCCCCACTGCAGAGCCTGTGGCCACATTCAGCATTGTGAGTTCTGTGCAGGCTGGCTCTGAGACTCCCTGAGTGCCAAAGAATGTGCTCCACTCAGAGGCTCAGGCACATACGCTAGACAGCTCAGGCCAGTGCTGCTCATTGGAAAACTGGCAGAGACTATGCCAAAGCCACACACCAAGTCTGTGGAACCCAAGACAGATGGACATGTAAGTAGGTTTTCAACAGATAGAGAGAGGAAAGACCTAGCAGCCACACGAAAGAGCGAAAGAAAGCAAAGAATTTCACTCTGCTTCTATGCCTCCTTAGGGTTCTGTCCAGCTAAAGTTCCATGTACGATGAAAAAATGATGAGCTTTCTTTATGTCACTTAGAAATGGACTTTAGGGACAGCGGTCGGTATGCAGCACAATGGTAGCACATGGCCCAGCTCAACCACAGCACCTCAACACACAAAACCAAGAGAACAAAGGTTCGGTGGGTAAAATGCCGAGCTCACATGGTCAGGCCTGGAGTCTGCATCCCCAGCACCTGTGTACAATACCGGCAGACAGACAGGGCTGCTTGTCAACTCAGTGCTTAAAAAGCAGAGGTGGGTCCCTGGGTTAAGCTGGCCAGCTAGACTAGCCAAGTCTGTGGGCTTCTGGGTTCAGCAAGAGACCCTACCTCAGTAGATAAAGTGGAAAGCAATCAAAGAGGAACCTCAGCAACAACACACACACACACACACACACACACACACACACACACACACACACACTCACACACACACACACACTCACACACACACACACTCACACACACACACACTCACACACACACACACACACACTCACACACACACACACTCACACACACACACACTCACACACACACACACACACACACACACACACAGCCCCTACAATATGCATATACACATGTATGCAATTATACAGACACATGTAAAAATTCCCTCTGGAATTTAGCACATATGAGTATGTATATATGTTTATGTACTGTACACATGTGCGTGTTCATACATGGTTATAAGCATATGGCCTAGAATATCAAATTATAGACAGAGGTGAGGCATAACACTGTACATCTGTCAGAGCAACCTTAGGTCCAATGTGGGGAGTAAGGTACCGAGAGGGGAGAGTGGATGTTCCTTACAAAATCCACCCAAGGCTGAGCTGGAACCATGGAAAGTTGGCTGGATTGCACCCTTACTTTTCACAGTACCCTCCTTTCTGGGAGCATGTGGAGAAATGCTCAGCTCTTTGTTGAAATATCATTTACTTAAAGGCCTTTCAAGCAAGTACAGATAGATGAGTTTTAATTGTGGGTTGGGTTTTCAAACCTATTGTTTAGTCTCTTTTCTTAGCGCATTTGTTCAGAATTAAACATCATTATTACCCAGGTCTGTCTTTAAATGGATGTCACGGGGTTTATTTAGCCTATAATAATGAATGCTTAAATAACATTTAAATAAATAGTAAATTCCAGCCTGTATAAAGCAAAGAAAGCCTTAAAAGTTGTTTCCTATGAGGGAAGTTTTTCTGTGTACATTTTTAGTATGCCCATCTACAGGAAAGTCTAACCTACCAAACGTTAAAAGTAATACTACTAATTTAATCCAGTCTCTTAAGGAAAAGAAGGAAGGCAGGAATGGTGGTCTCCAAGCCAGAAAGCCCCATCACCTACCTGCCACCAATGGTCATCATCTCCTTGGGGTCTCTTGGGGACAACACCAGTTCTGAACCACAGCTTCCCATGAATGTCCAGGGCCCAAATTGTGTGCTGATCTCCTAGAGTTATGCAGACAGGCTCCAGAGTCTGCCTTTCACTGAAAGTCAGAGGACAGAGCGTCAGCGCCCACCAAGGAGGCACAGTGTGCAGAAGGCCACCTCACTGATCACCTGTGCACAGCTTGGCATTGACAAGAAGCACTGTCTTCTCTGATGAGTCTACTCTTGCTTCTCCCATCTAGGGACATCCTTGGTAGCTTCGAGGCTGGGCTGAGGCTAGCCTTGGCATGCTGCTAACCCCAGCACTGCAGGCAGTCAATAGCTCCTCGCTGCTGTGTGCCCCCCTTCTTGCTTAGCACCCTCGCAACTGGCTCCCAACTGCGCGCTGCATGGCTCCCCACGGAGCTGGAGGAGTTGCCTCTTGGCTATCCAGGAATATCCAGGCCCCAGAGAGCCCTGTGGTCCCCAGCAGGAGTCCTAGGAAGATTTACTGGCTAGCTGAACCCAACACACATCATCCTGACCTGACATACATAAGACCAAATTTTGTTTTGTCTTTTGTTTTATTGTTTTTCAAGATAGGGTTTCTCTGTGTAGCCGTGCTGTCCTGGAACTCACCCTGTAGACCAGGTTGGCTTTGAACTCACAAAGATTCACCTGCCTCTGCCTCCAAAATGCTGGCATTAAATGTGTACACCACCACCCAGCCGGAATCTTAAATGGTAAAAAGTAAAATAGATTATAGTTCAGAGCTAATTTCAGCTGACTAGGATAAAACACAAATAAGCATTTGTAGCCAATGCATCTCAGACTCCACAAAAGCACACGGTGGCACGCAGCTCTGAATGGGGACCGTGAGAGCTGGTGGCACTGATGCTCAGGGACACACTTCGTTTTTTTTCTTTTCCTTTCTTTTTTTTTTGAGCTGTGTCTCCAAGGCTGAGGAGGCCCCTGAACCCTGGTTTTCTTGCCTCTGTCTCCTAAGTGATGAGACTACAGGATAGAATTCAGGGCCTTGTGCTTGCTAGGTAAATACTCTGCCAACTGAGCTCTCTACACCCAAAAGTCAACACATGCTGTAATGTGACCCACTGTCTGGCAGTCTGCCAGCAGAGGAACACGGAGTATTCCCACGGTCACCTAGGTGCCTGGCCATAGATGAATGGGATGCTGCTGGGGTGATGACAGATGACATCACTGGGGCCCACCGCACCTGACAATATCACACTTCCACTGTTCCCCTTCAGGACAGAAGCTGCTCACGCCCTCCCGGTACACGAGGGCCCTCTGCTCCGTCAGTGCCCACACCACATTGTTCCGGGCAGTGATCTGGGACAGCGGGTAGGGACAGTCAACCTTCACAGCTCGGGCACAGGGCCGATCCACACTGAGACCTGCAGCAAGAGGGAAAGAAAGAGCCCACAGATTCGTCAGCAGCATGTCACACCCTATTCTGGTCTGTCATTTTCTTTTTGGGTGCCATCTATGGGGTCCCAAAATAAAACACCTTTTCTGAGATTTTATCAACAACAACAAAAAGTAAGTTATGCTTCATCTTACAGAGGCAAATTTGGATGTCATTTGGAAAGTAAAGAATTTTCTGGTGTTCCAAAGTAGTTTAGGAAGTTCTCAGCCGGACAGTAGTGGCACACACCTATAATCCCAGCACTCGGGAGGAAGAGGCAGAGGCAGGCAGATGTCTGTGAGTTCAAGGCCAGCCTGGTCTCAAAATTGAGTTCCAGGTCAGCCAGGACTGTAACACAGAGAAACCCTTTCTCAAAAAACTAAGAGGAAAAAAAAAAAAAAAGTTCTCAAGGCAGGAAAGCAGCCAGCCTCGAGTAAGAGCTGAGAGGGCGTCCCTTCTGCCAGCAAGGCTGTGTTCCTCAGCGCCCTGGGAGACAGTGGGCCCTCAGCTGCAGACCCAGCAGCTCAGGCAGCCCTGTTCTCCACTTGTAGTGTGGGGCTGCATGCTGAAATGCAAACCTCTGCTTCCCAGGTGAAACCTGGGCTCTGTCACATGCAGTGCTTGTGAATGAGGGTCAGGGCTCTAGGGCTCTTTGAGGCCTGTCACTAATGTGTGTGGAGCACCTGAATGAGGTGACTACTGAGGGAGCAGGCAGCACAGCTACTATCTGACCCGCATGCCATACCCTTGGCCTGCAAGGAGGCCCTGGAGGTACAGTCGCAAAGGCACCCACAGCCTGCGCAGCTGCTCTGGGCTTCTTCCTGCAAATCCCTGCCAAGCCCACACTAACCCAGCAGGCCTGGGAAGGTCAGCATAATCTGAAAAGTGCTCTAGTGACTGCTCTGACGTCATGGTTAGGAGGTCACATGCTCCTTACCTGCAGGTTCAGAGTACCCCTTTCCCTGCCAGGACCAAAGTCAAATGCCCTGCCAGCTGCGTGTGCATGTGCTTACCAGAGCCGCCTGTTTCCAAGCAAAGACACATGGAGGCTCTAGCCCCACACGTCCATGAAGCTGGCAGAGGGCAGCGTGAGGCTCCTCCACACCTGGGCAGCCAGATGAGAAATGAGCTCTCAGTGTGGAGGAGCATTCCTGGCTGATGGTTCATTCCAAAGACGAAACCATGCTCTTAGAATCAGAATTACTAAATGACTAGATCAATCTTCATGTAAATCCAATATGGCCTCTTGACAGCCCCAACACAACCCCTGCCCACCAGGCCATTTCCCCTGTGCTGCCAGTACACAAACACTGACTCATTTCAGTTTATTTTTAATAAACTAGCCCCACTGTGCCCGTTCTAGTAGCTGAAGGTCTCCCTAAGGGCAGTTTCCCAGGAAGAGTCAATTTGCTATTTACAGCAAATTCTTCTTGTCTTCCCCTGAATCCACATGTAAGTACAAGCACAGGCTCTGACTTTGACCTAGCGGGGCAAAGGGGGTGATGTCGAGTTGTGCCTATTTTTCTGTCCTCTTAGGAATGGATACAGCACGGCATGCAGAAGGCATCAGTAGCTGTGGAGCACAGGGCTCTGGTCCTGCGTGGCACGCTGTACCGCACCCAATCACCCAATCATCTAGTCACTCTTGTCCAGACTCAGAGGGGGGAGGGGACCGCTCCTCCATGGCAAACACTGGGCTTCCAGGAATATCTTCACTTAACTTGGTTTTCGGTCTCTGCCATCCTGTGACTGCTCTCAGAATGTGACTAGCAGCAGATTCGGCAAATGACAAGGATAATGTACATGGCCATCGATACCTGTCTGAAGGTACAGATCTCCATTGGTCCTGATGATCCAGGCTGTGTCATCACTCAGGGCCACGAACACAGCCTGGGGCAGAGCCTCGTACCAGTGCCGCTTTCCCTTGATGGTGACTTTGCCACAAGCAAACGCACGGTTAGATTTCTGTTCAATCTTCCAGAGAAGAGCCCCTACGAGGAAAAACATTCTGCTCACTGCTCAACAAACGTGAGATTCACCCACACAGAAACTCAAGCTGGGCACTGCGAGGGGCAGCTTCCTGAAATGTCTTGTTGCTTCTTACTCAGGGAAGAGCCCGCCACACCAGAGTTTGGACTGTTGTTGGCCATCAGTGTGAGTGAGTCCAAGCCTCAATTTCCTCAACTGAAAAATGGGGGCATTCCTACCTTCTGGGGCTGACCCAAAGGTTAAAGGTAACAGGAAGTCCACCACAGAGCACACGGCTTGGACAGAGGCAGCCCATTCACAATGGGGTGTGTGTGTGTGTGTGTGTGTGTGTGTGTGTGTGTGTGTGTGTGTGTGTGCACATGACAGTGCTATAGGCTCGACTAGTTAAGTGAGGCACAATTAATGCCCAAATACCAACCTTGGGGACTCAAAGGGAAGGCCTCTTCTGGACCACTTACATGAAAGCGATGCACCTGAGTTGGGTGGGCACGTTTTCATTAAGAGGATTCTGAGGAGCAGATAAAGGAGGCAAGGGAAGGTGGAGGGAGGCCTACGGCACTACAGATGGCGGCTACGACCCTGGGTGAGGGGAAGAACCGCCGAGGAATGAATAAGCATGAACTGAGCTAAACAACGCCTGTAGAGTGCTCGTGAGTGTAGCTTCCTCCCCACGCCACTCTGGACACCACAGGGCACAAAGATGTGAACCCAGAACACAGCCATCCCAGCTGTAAATGATGACCTCACGGCGACAGAAAGATCCAACCAGGGCAACCAAGGAATGGTTGGGAAAAGAAAAAGGAATTAATACAATCAGCAGAGAACACACACTTCTAAATGGCCAAGAGGTGTTTTGGATGAGTTCAAAAGTATGTGGCAGAAACAGGAAACAAAATTAAGACATGCAATTACACAACGCCAACTAAGGGAGTGGGCTATTATCTCAGACATCTCCAGGGGAAACTAATTCTCCAGCAAGCAGTGAAAGAAAACGAGGAAACTACCCCAATAAACTAACTTTTTAACAGAGCCCCTTTCTTCTGCTTCTCTGCCATGATCCTCACTGCTTCAGAATAAACGTGTCTAGCATTAGCAAAAAGCAAATGAAGCATGGTGGGGGTTATGCCTATAACCCCAGCTTTTGGGAGACTAGGACAGGAAGACTCAAAGTCTGAGGCCAGCCTGTGCTATACAAGGCGGTGTCTAAAAACAAACAAACAAACAAATAAATAAGTCTCGGTAGATAAGAGAATTATCGCAGCCTACCAGAGCTGCATTCTTAACAGTCCTTGGTTTCACTAAAATGCTAACGGGTGGCGTGAAAATCTGAGGGCCTTTCCTACTGCAGTCAGGAAAGACTTCTGAAAAGGCAGAGATGACTGGGACCCATCCACAGGCCTGCCTGCCTTCACAGCCACAGGCCTGCCTTCACAGCTCAGTTGCTGTATAGCCACACCGACAACAGAAATACATAGTACCTCTATGAGGATTTAGTAAGCCAACATGGCTAAAAAAAAAAAAAAAAGGAAAAAACCCTCAGAATTCAAATTATTTGTATAGTTTACAAAAATATGTTCATGTGCTATGTTATCACTGCAATTATTAAAATAAAGAACCAAAAACTCAAGCAAGTATGCTGAACACCCATTACCCTAATGGTGTCAAAGGAAGCATCTTTACAGACCTTGCCTAAGCTGCCAGGAAGGTCAGTCTGATGACAGTATGCTGTTGCCAGAGGACAGCTGCCCTGTGAGCTGGGAGCAGGGTTGGGGGTTGGGAAATGGGAGCTGGGAGGCGAACCTGAGGGAGAGACTGCCACCTGCTGGACAGCATCTTCAAACCTCTGCCAGCGCAGTCCTGCGCCAGGCAGGGCGCTGCAGAAAAGGCCACCTTTGTAGTCCAGGCACCAGATAAACTTTTCCGAGACTGCCAAGCTGAGAATGCCGTAGCCAGGGCCCGAGTAGCCCATCCAGCTCTCTGCAAACTAACAAGAACAGAGGCCAGTGAGTTCTGTGGCAAGACACACAGCTTCATCATATTATTACCGACATGGAAAGTGGGCAGACTCTTAAAGTGAAGGGATCTTTGACAAGCCTTGCCTACCCCTGCTCTCCTTGGATTCAGTCCCAGAAACATTCTGGAACAGGAGCTGTGGTCCTCATGGATAGCTCTTTCTCATGGCGTAGCACCTTCCTAAGCAATGCTTAGGAAGTGTATCCAGCCGTTGGACAGGACAAGCAGACAATGCCACCCGGTAAGTCCACATCAGGAAGCATGCAACGGACGGAGCTGCCCCACCTCCCAAAGAAGTCTGCAAGGAAAACCTAACCTTTTAAGTAAACGTATGATTTTCTGTTGGGCTGTGCTTATAGCTGTCCCTGTGTGCACGCTGCACACTGAATACAGGCTACCCAAGCTGGTAGAGCATGACAGCACACTAAGAGATCTGGCCTTATTCTGTGCACGCCTCACTTTACACAAGGAGGGGTGTTCATCAACACACGTATGAAAGTCAACTTTCTGTATACTTACTATGACAGATGCACGCTATGAGGACAGTCTGCATTAGATTTTCAAGCACTGCTCTAAACTGCTCTAACTTCTGGGCATCTGGTATAGCGTATGGGAACAGCTGGGGGAAGGGTGGACGAGACACTGAATTTTGTACACTAATGCTTTTTTGCTATATTTTTTCATTTGCATTACATTTATTTAATGTAATGATGTGTTGTACACATGTGTCAGTCAGAGGACAATTTGTGAGAGTTGGTTTTCTCCGGAATTCCATCATATGGATCCTAGACATGGAACTAGGGTCATCAGGCCTTAACCCACTAGGCTGGCATGCTGTTCCATGTTGCTAGGACTTGTTAAGTCAAAGCCCAATAAGGTCATAGAGTTAATTATACATAGTTGCACAAATACTTGGTATGAAAGCTGGTGTATGAAAGAGAATGGTATCTACCTCCTCCCCACCTGGCTCTGCTCACCACAGCAAACTTTTTCTCCTAGCCCTCATCCTCCAAAACAACAACAGCCAACATTTCTAGCCTTTTCTGCTATATGGAGTGAGACCAGGTGTGGCAAAGTTTGGTAGGTTACGTCAGAGATCCAAGATCATTCCCCTCAAGTGAGGGCTTTCCTAGGAGTCCAACTAGTTAGTCCTAGCATCCACCAACAGTTACGAGCTGCCAGCTAGTGTCCTGTCCGCTGGTCACCCTGCAGTGGCTTCCCACAGCTCTGCACTTGGCTCAACACCCTTACCCAAGCCCCACTCGACTGATGTTCTCAACATGCGCCTGACTTTGCAGACCACAGGGCCCACAGCTAGCTGTCGCTTGCCCCTTAGTCCTCAGCAGGAGACATGCACCGCCAGTTACGAACACTTAGGAAGCACTGCACCGAAGAGCTGAGTGCGGGAGGCCCAGGGAGCAGAACAGGCAGTGTCAACTTCTGGGACATCCTCGGACCTTTGAGACATGGCAGAGAACGGGAGAGAACCTGACTCCACCCACCCCAAAAGAAAACAAAGTGACTTAAGCGTGTGACATTCTCAGCACATGATGAGAACATAAACACCCCGTGCTCTTAGCTCTGAAGATGTAGGGTGGCCTCGCATCAATTACAAGGGAGTGTGATGATGCAGGGTTAGTTCTGAAGCCAAATACATTTGCTAAGACTTACTTGCTGAAGAAAATAAGTACTTAAAAATCATTGTTAGGGCTGGGCCTGGTGGTACAACACTTAAACCAAGCACCCAGGAGGCAGAGGCAGGTAGACACCTGACTTCAAAGCCAGCCTGGTCTGTATAGTGAGTTCTAAGACAGCCAGAGCTATGCAGAGAGACCCTGTTTTAAAAAAAATAATTTACATAAAAGTCCTAAGAACAATAAATTACACTGGCTGAGAAGCCCTATGGCAGATTACAGGTTCATTCTGCAAAGTGTGTCCTGGGGCACTGTGTGGGTGCCGAGGAAACAGAATTTCTGGAAAGGCCCCAATTCATATTGATGTTCCTAGCAGTCATTAGACTGTGGAGGAGGGCAGGAACTACCCACCTCATGTGTGCTCAGAGCAAACAGTCCTCTGCCCACCCGAGTGCCCATGGCCCCAGGCAACCTTAAGTGCCCAAACTGGCCCGGCCTTGCAAGACACCACCTTTGTTAGTAAGCAGTACTACAGTGCCAATTATTCAGGCCACTGCCCCAAACCCAGACTTCAAAGCTGCACATGCTCCAGGAGTAGGATTGCCATAGGAAAATGAATGAGCCAAGGGTGCCCCTTAAAGGAAAAGCAGCAGCTGTGTCTTAGTTACGTTCCCGCCATCAGCACACAGACCTGATCTGTCTTGAGCAGTGTGGTGTCATCAGTCCCTGGCTGGCTCAGGTCCTGCAGAGATCGGCCAGCTCCAAGCTCTGCCACACTCGTCTCCGAGGACGAAGATGGAAGCCCATGGGCATAAATGTCTTCCTCATCACTGGATGTCACTGCCTGATCCTGGAAAGGCTGGTCCAGCCAATGCTCATGGGTGCTGGCCACCAAGGTAGAGACAAGAGGAATTACCTGTCCTTCCACATTTCCTGTGCCACATTCAGAAGTGGACATTTCTTTCTGACCTGTGTCATTATCGGTGACCACATGCCAAGGGTTTGAGCTCAGGTGGCTAGGGACCCCCACATGGGTCAAGATGTCCGGCTCTGGGCTGGCCTCCTCAGAGCTCACTTCATACGTTCCAATCCCGGGCAGCCATTGTGCAGCACCTGGGGGCCAGCTGAGGCTGGAAGGTACCAAAAATGAATCCGGAGGAGGGGCTCCAGGACAAGTGCTCTGGGGGTCACTGAACTCGCTGGCGTGCACCTCCTGCACCACCTCAGCAGAGGTGTGCTGTCTCTGCAGGCATAACTGCGTCTGTGCAGCAGCTCCAGCGGCAGGCACAGGCTCCTCTTCAAGTCCTGGGATGATGTCACCACCTCCATCCTCCCCGGGCCCAAAGGGTAAACCCAGCACTCCACTGAGCAGGTCCCTGCCCTGTGTGTGGTCACACTGGGAAGCTTCCTTTCCAGCACAGTTTGCTTCAATCACCGGGTCAGGGGCAGACCCGGGCACCTCGAGGACACTGGAAGTTTCAGGGCCGTTGTCTTCCCGCACGACCCCATTCACCTCAGCACTGGGGGTGCCCTCCTGGTCTGGGGAGCCTGTGCTCAACCGATCCAGAACACTCGAGGTCATGGACAAGAGCTCTGTGCTCAAAGACTGGGGGCTGTCACCCGGGAACTCAGAGCAGGGGGTTGACGCGAGGGAGCCGTGGCAGGCGCTCCTGGTTCCACCTTCTAATTTAAAATAAGAACATTCAAAATGAGGCACGACTCTGCATAAATAACCAGAATATGAAACACTTGGCTCAGAAAAAGATGCTTTACATGAAGGATATCTAGTAGGGTATAAATTAATCTCTACAGTCCCAGAACTTGGGAGGTAGAGACTCGGAGCTCAAGGGTTTGAGGTCAGTCTGACAATAAGACCCAGGCTAGCCTCGGCTGTTTACGGAGACTCTGTTCTCACACCCCATAAAAGGAGGAGGAAATAAGGCAATAATCCCAGCACTCGGGAGGCAGAAGCAGGAAAATCTCTGAGTTCAAGGCCAGCCTGGACTACAGAGTGAGTTCTGGGACCCTGTCTCCAAAAAAAAAAAAAAAAAGTATATTTAAAAGTAGAAATGATCTCATGCCCAGAAGCCACGTGAGAGAAAAGCTAAGAAAGTGGAATAGGAGTTAAGTACCATATATCATGGATCAATTTTTAAAAAATTGTCAAAATGCATGAGTTCAGTAATGTTTTCCTTTAATAACGTAGCAACTTTAGCTAGAAGAATCAATAGGCACCAAGGAGTGAAGAGCTTAAAAAGGTCTATGTGAGTGGTCATGACAGCACACTTTTGATCCCAGTACTTGGGAGCCAGAGGCAGTGAGATCTCTGTGAATTCAAGGCTAGCGCCTGGTCTACACAGTACGTTCTGGGACAGTCAGGACTTCATAGAGAAATCTACCTCAAAAAAAAAAAAAAAAAAAAGGTTCTATGTTAAATCCCGTATCTGGTAACACATCAACACAGAAACACAAATGTAAGACATCCAACAATTATACCAGCATAAACCCCGTTTCGATGACTACCCTGCACGTCTGCAGGGTCTCGGGCCTAATGAATGGTATACATGGATGTGATGGTTTGAATGCAGTTAGCTCCCATCACCTCATAGGACAGGAGTGGCGCTGCTAGGAGGCGAGGCTTTGTTGCAGAAGTGTGTCATGCAGTGGGGAGGCTTTGAGGTTCCCTGTGCTTAGCCTATTATAGCCCAGTGTCTCAGGCGAATTCCTGTTGGCTGCAACGCGTACACCCCTTAGCTTCTACTGCAGCACCACATCTGCCTGCACGCTGGCATACTCCTCCCTTGATGATAATGGACTGGACACCTCTGGAACCGGAAGCAAGGCACTCCACTTAAGTGTTCCTTTATCAGAGTTGCCATGGCCATGGTGTCTCTTCACAGCAATAGGAACCCTAAGACAGGGGTGCGTGAGTATCTTATATTAAATATCATCTTAAATATTAAAAAGAGTAAAATCAGACCATTGATCAGGGCCTGGCCACGTGGATAAACGCTACTGTTACTTTGTGGGAGGAGTGCTTTCAGGGTGTGACGGTCCCCGTCCGGCCAAGAGTAGCAAGCACCCCCCTTCCTGGCAGATGTGCACATCCCCAACGGCTAGGCCCTAGGGGCCGCACGAGTGAGTGAGAGTGCGCTTGCCTATGGACGGTACCTGTCTTCCTCCTCCTCCTCCTCCTCTTCACTTTGATGGGCTTCACAATAAGCTCCTGGTCAAAGTCTTCAGAGCTGATGACGCTGAATCTCTGTGAGGATGGCTGGCCGCCCCGGTCCAGCTCAGGGGCAGCCTGAAGTCCCGGCAGCAGCAGTCCAGAGCCACTGTCCGTGGAGTTGAGGGAACTGCTCCTGCTCCGTTGCTCGCTGGCCACAGAACTGGCCACTGAAGAGCCTCGAAGCCTTGTCTCACCAACAGTGGCCCCTGCTGATTTCTCCACATGCTGCCCATGGGCCTGCTCTGAACACCTTGCCTGCAGACCATCTCTCGCTGAGAAAGAAGAGTTTAGTTTACTATGGTTCTTCCAGAGACATCTGCATGCATCGCTCGGTTTGCTAGCCTGAACGCCAGTAGTCACAGGAAGACCAAGACTCTCTCCTACTAAAGACCTGAGCAACTCCAAATTCTCCAAACCCAGAGACTCAAAGACCACTCGAAGGGCCTTTGTGCTCCCAGAAGCTCATATATCAAAATCATCAAAATACCTTCCTGCAACTGTCTTTTGTAAACACCACCAGTAACAGAACATCACTAAATATACAGCACTTCTCATTTCAATTTTACAAATTCTTGGTAAATTTTTCTGTATCAAGAAAAGTTAAGTCTCTATTTATACTATGCCTTTGCTACTCCTTAATATTATCTAGGGGGCATTAAAATGCATGTCTTATAACCAGATTATATGAGATTCGCAAGAATGGGTTCAACACAGAGAAGGACAGAGGAGGTCACTGTCACTGCAGGCAGAGAGCCCGGTGAATGTCCAGTACAGGACACGGGTCCCTGTGATAAAGAGCCAGTAAGTGTCCCACTGGCACGGAGCCTCCCTTTCTTCAACACAGCATTTCTGAGGGCTCAAA
The DNA here is from genome assembly GCA_030556225.1 of Cricetiscus sungorus. Taxonomy (NCBI): domain Eukaryota; kingdom Metazoa; phylum Chordata; class Mammalia; order Rodentia; family Cricetidae; genus Cricetiscus; species Cricetiscus sungorus. Next base: position 2,590,436 of record JANBXA010000588.1, read on the forward strand.
TGTCAGCACCCTCAACAAGAAACGGCTGTGCACTTTGACCAGGGCAGCCATCTTCTTCTCATTAGCAAGTATCCACTGGGTGCCATGTTCTGTACAAGGAGCCACTTAACAGAGGTGAAGAAGGCACACAAACCCTTATCCTCAGGGCACAAGCATTCTCCTAAGGGTTGTCCACTAGGGCAGGAGAGCAGCTGGCCTTTGCTCCAAAGTGACTTGCCAAAGATCACACAAATTAATGGGAGTTCTAGGTTTAGAGCTATACTGTGTTATGTGGAACCACTACCAACACGGAGCTACTGAAATTCAAGTTAATTAAAATTAAACAAAATCTAAAATTCAAATTATTAGCTGCACTCACCACTTTCAGTACCCTCACACCACAGATAGCTGGTGACTCCCTGACAGACAGTGCACATTTGAAACAGTCATCCCTGAAGAAAAAGTTCTCCAGGACAGCTAGCCACACTGTACCCTGCTTATCCTGTTCTAGGGGTCATAAACCTTATGCACTTGTTCTAAGAATTCTGGTTTTATAATATGCATTCCAATTTGTCCTCTACTGTTTGAAGAGATGAGTGGCAATAATAAGGAGAAGCTGGCACAATGCTGTCACCACCAAAACAAGTTCAGCATCGAGTCCCAGTCAACCAAATTGGATAGAAACACTGTTACAATTCTCGCTCATTGCCTGGCAGTGGTGCCAAAGGCCTTTAATCCCAACACTTGGTAGGCAGAGGTAGGTGGATCTCTGTGAATTCGAAGCCAGCCTGGTATACACACATACACACACACACACACACACACACACACACACACACACACACACACACACACAAATAAATAAATAAATAAAATTTTTCCTCATTAGGAGTAGTTACTGAGCCTGCACTCAGCATGTACAAGGCCCAGCCAGGGGCTGAATCCCAGCACTGCAAAATAAAACAAAACAAGACCCTGGTCCTGTAGCAGATACCAATAATTCTAGCACTTTGGAGGCTGAGGCAGAAGAAATGCAACTTAGGGGCCAACCTGGGCTATATAGATCCTGTCAAAAAAACCTAAAAACAAATCAAAACAAACAAAAACAGTTTGCATGAACTATGAAATTAAAAATCAAAGCACAGGGGAAACATCGATCTCAAAGGACACTCTGAGTCCAGGGCAAGAAATACACACCAGATTGTAAGTTCCACTGTTTTATCTTACACAAATCAGTGTCTCAGACAGGGCACCTGTCTCTGATCTCCGCTTTCCACTCCTCCTCACATACAGAGGCAGCTCCAGCACGGTAAGACTGCCCAATACATTCTTAAAGCAGGCTGCCTCCGTGACAAGCATTCTGAGCCTTTTCAGGACCCCCGCCTCCAAATACTTCCACGTCTAAGCAAACCCAAACTTTCTTTTTTTTGTTTTTTTGTTATTTGGTTTTGGTTTGTTTTTCAATACAGGGTTTCTCTGTGTAGCCTTGGCTGTCCTGGAACACCCTCCGTAGAGCAAGCTGACCTCATGTGCTTCAGCCTCTCTGAGTGCTGGGGTTAAAGGCCCACAGCTGGTTTATCTATCGCAGGTAGGAAGGATGCTTTACAGAGCATAGGACTCAGTACACACAGCACACTTGGCAATGAATACAAACCTATGGATGTGAGTCCCTCAGGCCTGCTTGAAATCCTTATAATGTTCCTATCTCCCTTCAGGAAAAATATTTCATTTTCTGTGCAGGTAACAGACACAATATCACCCAATCCTTCCAAACCAGCAATGGTGGCCTGTCAAAATAAACAAACATGAAATCAGGCAATAAAAACAAAAACATAAACTAGTAAGTGTGATAATCCAAACAATTGTAATTGTTAGATTTTGTTATGGCAGTTCCTGGAAAACTCATAAAAGCAATTCAACCCATAGGTGGGTAGTACTTGATACCTGGGACCTAAGTCATGTGACTGAGCACTGAGGTACCCAGACAGTACCAGGGAAATGCACAGCCCTCCCACCTCTCATCTATTCTCTTCTGGGACCTGCTAGCCCTCACCCTTCTTATGACATGAAGCTCATACTCAGGGCAGGAGGTCTGGCCATTCCGACCTGCCTGTCATCCAGTTTATATTGTGTCGCAAGTGATCAGTGAGTGCCGGCCAACGCCTAGCCTGTTCCTCGTGGCTTATGCACACAGCACAGGCTTTTCTCCTGCTGGGCCTCCCTTCCTGTTCACTGGGAAGGCTCAGCCTCAGGAAGTGCTGCTTGTGCACCTGGCAGCACAGGTGTAACCCCAGGTGCCTGGCAGGCTGAGGCAAGGCAATGAAAAGTTTAAGGCCTACCTGAGCTACAGAAAGGGTTCAAGACCAGCCAGGGCAGCTTAGTGACTCCCTATCTCAAAATAAAAAGTAGAAAAACAAAACTAAAGCCGAGCTGATGATAAAGCTCAGTGGTACAGCACTGACCAGCACTCAGGAATGCCAAACTAAAACAACACACCGCCACCCAGCAGGGCACAGCTTACCAGCACGTGAACTCAGTCACGAGGAGAATGAACACACGCATGGGGAGGAGCGTAGGTTGGCGAGAGGCTTTGTAGCAAAGGCAAAGGATCACCATCAAGCCAGATGACCTGAGCTCATTCCCTAAAACCCAGCGTGGAGGGAGAAAAACCACCCCACCAGCTGTCCTCCGACCAACACACAGGTGCCAGGACATGCAGGAGTAGGCAAGCAGGCACATGTGCGCACACACAACACACACAAATGGATACAATCTTTTTTTAAATGACCCAGAAAAGTTATAATGAACAAGTTTAATTTGGGGCTTTAGAGACCCCCCCCCCCCGCAACAAATCTAATTTCTTGGTAGAGTAGGACCATGAGTGTCAAAAGGTAAATTATTTTTCTTTGTTTTTTGTTTTTTTGAGACAGGGTTTCTTGCAAATTATTTTTCAAATGTACAAAACTTCTGAACTCCATTTGCTCTCCTTGATTGTGTCAAATGAAAAGGAAAAAAGCCCCAGAGTGAATGCTGCTCCTTTCCTTTCCCCGGAGCCCAGTGCTGAGCCCCGTGGACCTGCGTCCTCCTGCCCTGTGACCCCAAAGAGAGGTGCATTGTCCCACACACCTGGTTGACGGTGTCCAGAAGATAGATACTGTACTCATCCCAGCTCAACACCCAGCCTTCCCGGAAGAAGCATGACAGGAGCCCCAGGCGTTTCTCGGGAGCGCCGCAGCCTCCCCCATCAGAGGGCTCCAGGCGAGGGTAGAGCTCAAAAGGTGTGACTCCTCCAGCAAAGACGTCCTTGAGGATAAAGGTGGCTTGAACGGTCCCATGGACATCAGCCTTCCACAGCCGGAGCCCAGGCCGGGCTGCATATAGGGTTAGATCACTTTGCTTACACAGTCCTGGTATAAAACAAGCACCAAATTTCCCAGTACTAAAATTGGAAGAAAAAAATGAAAGAAAGAAAGAAAAAACAAAAACAAAAACAAAACAGGCATGGACTGACCTGAAGTCGCACAACTGCCAACCCCAAATGTCAGCTCTAAGGGTCTACTGACTGACACAAGCCACTGCTTTTCTTGTTCCCTCTACCGTGTATTGGTCACCAAGTCACACTGGCACCCTTGTAGCAACAGGCCCCACCCCAGCTCCATGGGCACGCACACCTGCAGCAAGCATCCCAGATTCCGAGGACGCAGCTCCCTTGTGCCCCATGCTGACGTCCGTCCTCGCTTTAATCCTTGTTGCATCTCCATGAGGCACCCATTATAACCTCTGTTACCAAACAAAAAGTGACCAAAGCAGGGCTGTCCCAACTCTGCTCTGCAATGCTGCGCCTTCTAAAGTCTGATGGCTGTGCCCACTCCCTGGTTTCTTGAATAAAATAGAGTAGCTCATCTATATCTTTCAAAATGTCTCCAAACCCATCAAGTGACCAGTTTCTCTTCCATTCTCGAGTTTGGGATTATTTTCTTACAAAACTATGAAATACCCAGCGCACACAAAGGAGCATGTGTGAGAGCCGGAGACACGGCCAGTGGTCAAGTGCACACTGTCGCTCTTGCAGAGGACCCAGATCTGGTGCCCGCATAGTGGCTCGCAACCAGCTGTAACTCTAGTTCTGGGGATCTGATGCTCATTTCTGACCCCCTCAGCTACCAGGCACAACACTCGCACACATTAAATAAGTATATTTTCTTTTTTGAGACAGGGTTTCTCTGGAACTCTATCTGTAAACCAGCTGATACTCTTCTCCTGTCTGCTGCCTCCCAGGTGCATTACCACACTCAGCAATAAACATTTTTTAAAAGAGATAAAGATGCCGGGCAGTGGGGGAGGGGAGTCAGGTGAGAGCAGGTGGCCCCAGTGGGGCCAGGAGATGGCACAGGACCCCGGGGACTAGAGGTAGAGGTGGCTGTCATCACCCAGTGTGCAGGATGGAGAAGGAGCTCCTGTCCTCAGAGACGGCAGTTATGCGCGCACACACACACACACACACACACACACACACACACACACACACACACACACACACACACACACACACAACACTTTTGGATAATTTTAAGTAACTTGTCTTTTATACTTACATTGTTTCTAAACAATTTGATCTAAAAAAGGAAGCTATAGTGCTTATTCATTTTGACTGCTATATTTTTAACAATGTACTCAATTTTTAAAATTATCCTTTTTTGAGATAAGATAATCATTATATAGCCCAGAGCAACCTCATACTCAAGTTTCTACTGCCTCACTGTGTTAGATTCTAGAGTCACTACACCTGACTTTATATTGTCTTAAATATATATATGGCTACAAAATGTTTCTTTGGGATACTGGAATATGCATGGATTTGGGGAAAGCATGCATATCTATGAATCTAATATTTATCTTACTTTTTATGGTACTATAATTGAACCATGAGCCTTGAACATGGTGGGTAAGCACTCTACTGCTCAGCTACACATGAAGTATTCTTATTTTTCAGAGAGAATGTATTTCAGGGCTAATAGCACCTGCTGCTCTCACAGTGGACCTGGGTTTGATCCCAGCTCCTGCATCAAGGCAGCTCAGCCTATAACCAGGGCCAGGGCCCCCCTTTGGTCTCCTCAGACATCTGTCCTCACACTGATAAATAAACACACACACCTAACTCAATAAAATCTTTTTGCCTCTCTCTCCCCTTTCCTCCCTTCCTCCCCTCCCTCCCCCCCCCCTCTCAGACAGTTTCAGCCCTGGCTGTCCCTCTGCCCATCACCATCACTGCCTCCAGAGTGCTGGGATTACAATTGTGCACTATTATGACTAGCTCTAAATAAAATCTTAAAGAAAATAATTTACTCAGTCTTGTTAGTAGATTATTGCTGTTGTTAATTTGTTGGTTCTGAGGCACAGTCTCATGAAACCAATGCTAGCATGGAACTTGCTAGTCTATGATGATTGCTACATAGCCTGGGATGACATTGAACTTCTGATCTTGTATCCATTTCCCAAAAGCTTACAGGGATTACAGATGTGTACCACTGAACCCACCTAAGACAATTTGTTCCTTTTCCTTTTCTTTCCCTTATGGCTGGAGACTGGACTCAGGATCTCATCCACGCTGGCAAGTACTCTGCCACTATGCTACCAGTCTGGTATTTGGATTATTATTTTTTGGTGGTATTGGGGGCACAGAACTCGTAATGGAACCCAAGCTTCTTCACACATGCTAGGTAAATCCTTGACCACCTTCTTCTTCAACTATTTTTATTTGTTTGGTTTTCTGAGACAGGGTTTCACTATGCAACCCTGGATGGCCTGTAACTCACTGTGAAGACCAACCCGCCTCTGCTGGGATTAAAAGCATGTGCCATTATGCCTACCCTTGCGAAGCTATTTTCCATAGTAGTACCACGTGCCACAAACATTGTTTTGTACATCCTTCCTAGGACACAGGCCTAGGAATTTGTGCAGTTATTTCTGGAGCAGGATTGCTGAGCTGCTGCATTCAATAAGCTGATACCAGTCTCTTGAGGAGACCCCTACCTCAGCCCCTACCCTACAGTCAGAGTTCTCAGTTCTTACTGTTTTACATCCTTGTCAATGCTCAAGTTTCTACCAGAGTTCAAATGAAACTCTAAGCCTTGCAGATTCCTTTCCTAAACCATTCTTTCTTGGCTCTAGACAGTAGAAAGGACACTCACTGGCTTAAGTATGCAGTTATTAGCCTTTTGGGGTCTGTGTGTGCTAATCTGTAGGAAGCATAATGCCCATACTTAGGGACTAGTTCAGACTGAATGAGAAAGCTGTGATACAGCTCAAAATCAATCCTGTGACATTCTCAGTCTCCTGCCTGAAAGCAACCTTGTCCCATCCATTCACAGCCCATCTTCTCTCTTCACTCCCCGTCACCCCTAGGGAGATAGTTATCTGGGGGTGGGAGCTCCTCTGCAGGTCTCACTGGATCCTAATGGCAGCTTAGTAATTAAATCCCCCGGGAGAGGGTCCAGGGAGGATATCATATGTCAGATTCAGCTTTAGAACAAAGGTAGTTAGAATAATCAACTGTTTTGAGTCCACAGAGTTTTAATCGACAACTATGTAATAGGAATATGCCTGATGCCTGCCTTTAGTGGGCTTGTTCTGTTGAGGACCCCTAAACAAAAAAGCCCAACAGGAATTCTAGTTAGGCAAACCAGTGCCTCTTCATCCTATCTGTCAAATGATGTGTTTGGAGATCCAATTTTTAAGTCTGTATTCTTTCTAATTCTTAACTGTCTGGTCACTTCTGTTTTGTTGGCTGTATATAAGCAGAGCATGTGTTTTAATACCCTCAGTGAAATGAAGCCTTCTATAAAGCTGTGGTGCTGGAGTGTGTGTCTGTCAAAGACGAAGGTGACCTCTTTACCAGGGCTCACCGCACAGCACAGCAGGCATTTGTACAGGAGGAAAAGTGGGCGTCTTGAAGAGAAATCCCAGGAAGGGCTGGCTTTGAGGATGATTGTGTGTTCAGGCGGTTCGGGAGGGAGCGGACAGAAGGTATTTAGCTGGAAAGAACTGGCCCATGAAGCAGCCATTCCCAGACACTTGCTGAATGAAGTGTGTGAACAGGCATAGCCTCATGCTTGGAATCATCACCCAAGGCAGCACACACAGAAGGAAAGCCCTAAGACACAAGCTTAAAACTCTTGCATTTATCCTGCTTTATGCTCCAGGGTTCTATAAAAATCATCACTCCCCTGAGAAGGAGGACGCATTCCTGCTTCTGCATGCTGGACCAGCCCCTGGCATACAGTGCGTTAGTAAAGGCTACCAAAAGACCCTGCCACACCACCCGGGACAGGCACAGAAGGGTTCCAAGCACAAGCTGGGAAGGGCAGGCCTTTCCTTACAATCCTCCTCTCTCCCAAAGAGCTAGGACTTGGCATCACGCAGAAGCGGGTAGCCACAAAGATAAAGTCAGAACCCAGTTCTGCAGAATCAGGCTGCATAATCCCAGCAGTTTCCAGGGCCAATAGGAAGATCCCTATTATAAAGAGGGCATTAAGAAGGTGTTGAGACGAGAACACAGGAGCCAGAGAGTGGGTAGAGACCACCCTCCAGCAGGAAGGCTGCCAGGCAGAAAAGAGAATAAACGTAGTGTTGCTGTAGAGCACCAGACTGTCTGACCTCACTCCCCACTCCACACTGTCACCAACGTCACCACCAGCCCTGGGGAGGCCGTCCCAATGCCTGTCAGTCTCCTTATTCCCCGGTCTGCCTCAAATCCTCTCGACATTCCCTACCTACTGCCATCCTGTCCCAAACCTAGGCAGGTGAAATTATCCCTTTACGGAAAGGAGCACACAAGCTGGGGCCCTCTAACCCCCAAAACTACTTAAGAACAAGCTCACAACACCTGCTTGGCTCCTGGCCCTCCTCCTCAGGTAACGTCCTCCACTGTGCTGACCCCTGTCCCCCCTCCACAGGGTGGTTACTGAGGGTCCCAGCTCTTTCTTTTTTCTTTCAGGACAGTATTATGCAGGGTGCATATGTTCCTTTTGTCCTTAGCCTTCTCTTTGCTGTCCTTCCTCTAGCAGACTATCAAAGGATAGACACACTCTTTCAGCCCGGAACCCGCCCCTTCTTAGCCTCTCCCACTCAGCACATTGTCCTCACACCCGGAAGGGACCCTTGTCTGACCCGAGCTGGGTCTGCCTTCTGGGCTCCATGGTGGGAAAGGCTCACATCTGCTAGGCTACAGGAGACTGGGTAGTCTCATCTGGCCACAACGTGCCAGCGTGAAGCACACCAACTCCCGTCCAGGGCACAAGGAGGACCACAGACAGAAACCATGCCTGCAGTGGACACAACACTGCCTCCTAGGCCTCAGACCCAACCCTGGCTGCTGGGGCTTTGTCCCCAGGCCCCCGAATCTCTTCATAAGTCATCTTTGGCAGGCACAGGCTACCAGGAACCCCACCCCAGCTGGTGTGGCTGTGGCCTCACATCTGGCTTTCGGGAAACCCAGGAGAACTTAAGGGCCAGTACCGAGAGCCGCGCGAATATGCGTGGCGCTTACCTTTTCCTTGGCTGGGACCCAATCTGCTTGACGGCCCTCTCCTCTGTGTGAAAGAGCAGGCTCCGCTGCAAGGTGGACACGAGCAGCACTTTCTGGCTGTAATCCAGCTGCACAATGGACGACGGCTCCTCCAACACAAGGTGTGATGTGCAGATGCCCTGGGAGAGGCAGGCCAATGGTGGGTCAAAGCTGCCAGCTTCCCTCCCAGTGCTCAAACATGCTTCTGCTGACTCACAGAACCCAAAAGCACACACAGTTTCCAGCGGTGCCAGGCATGGTGGCCACACCCATAATCCCAGAATTTGGGAGATGGAGGCAAGAAGACCAAGAGTTCAAGGTCATCCTTGGCCACACAGTGAGCCTGAGGTCAGCTGGGCTACGAGACCCTGTCTCAACAACAAAACAAAATAACAGCAAAAAGTATGCTTTAATAGTCTTCAGATTTATTGTTAACGTACTGCAATGACATTTGGAAAATTCCTTACCAACAAGAAAATATGTATTAACATCTGTCTGAGATGACACAGAAACTCTATCATCTATCTCATACTATACCAAGGCTGAAAATAATGTTCTAGTAACTACTTCAAAAGAACCCATACAAATATGCCATGCCATGTACATATTAGAGAGTATGACTGTCATTGAGGTCACTGTGACAGTGATCTGCTCTTATATTCTCTCTACAAAGAGTCTGAAGCAACCCTGTAGGCATTATAGCCTTCCCAACTGAAGTGTCACAGAAAACATGTCAGAAAGAAATGTTAGAAAGGGCTGACTGGATAGCCCAACAGATAAAACGGGCTTATCACACCAGCCCGATGACCTGAGTTCAATCCCAGGAACCTGTTATTGAGGCAGAAAACTGACTCCTGAACATTGTCCTCTCATCTTGACAGGAGCTTGGATTCTCCACACCCCTCCTTACACACACACACACACACACACACACACACACACACACACACACACTAAATGTTTACTTACTAAATACATGGTTAATAGCATTTTATAGACATAGTCATTCTCTAAAGGCATTTTATTACTAACACAAAACACATTCATGTATCAAAACTCTGGTTTTAATCCAGGTATGGTGGTACATGCTTCTAACCCCAGCATTCAGGAGGCAGAGATAGGCTTCGCTGTGAGTTCAAAGCCAGCCTAAGCTATATATCAAAACAACCTGTTTCTTGCTGTCACTAGTCACCTCTTGGTTCCATTAGAAGTCTGATCACAGAGACGAGGGGGAAGATGAGCAACAACTACAGCAAAATTTGATGGACTGTTAGGAATGACGCTGCAAGAGCTGGGCCCAGTGCACGCCTTTTATCCCAGCACTCAGCAGGCAGAGGTAGGCAGATCTCTAAGTTCAAGGTCAGCCTGATCAACGTACCAAGTTCTAGGACAGCCAGGGCTGCAGAGAGACACTCCATCTCAAAGCAAAAAAACAAAAAAACAAACAAAAGAATAATGCCAAATCACTGACCCTTTGTGTGTCTGAGGGGTCAATAATGAGATCCACTGATAAAATTTATACACATTAAATCCACCATTTTTAGGTTTCTAACTTCAATTTTGATTTATCTTTAGTTATCTAACTACACTACAATCAAGATAGTGAGATTTCCATTCTCTCCAAATACTGAGAAGTTTGATGGCAGAGTCCCCTTGTGTGAGTTAGTCAGGGTGTAACTTTCTCATTTTAATGTAGCCTATGATGGGATTACATTATGCTGCACATTTCAGAACAAAGAGTATTTTCTCACGCCCCCCCCCCCCCCCCAAATCTCATTAAGTACCTGTCTTTTAAAATGGGTTTTCAGGGCTGGAGAGATGGCTCAGCAGGAAAGAGTATGGGCTGCTCTTCCAGAGGACCTGGGTTTGGTTCCCAAGCCCCACAGGAGACTCACACCATCTCTAACTCCAGATCCAGTCCACTCCAAAGGATGTGATGCCCTCTTCTGGCCTCTGATGGGGCACTACATACAAGTGATGCACAGACACACACGCAGGCAAAACTCTCATGTACATGAAATAAAAATACATCTTTAAAAAGAAATAACTTTTTAAGGTGTTTCTGGACACCTCCCTCCCCAGTTGTATTTCCCTGAATAGTGAGTCTTGAGTGGCCTCTGCTTCTCTAACAATATGCTCCCAGGGACAGGAGCAGACGACAGGGAGAAGCACCAGGAACTCCACAGAAGCACCAGGAACAGGCACAAGGAACCCTTGGTAACCTTGACAAGAGACGCCCCCACAAAGCAGCAGTTCTAAGTGGGGTCCACAGACCCCTAGGTCCCTAAGACCAAGGATTTCTCATAGTCTATGTCAGGCCAAAACCATTTTCATAGAATACTGAGATGCTGTCATATGCCCTTATCTTAGATTTATTTTAATTTAGTTTATGTGTAAGGGTGTTTTGCCTGATGTATGTCTGTATACCATATATGTACCTGGTAGCCACGGAGGCCAGATGAGGGTGTCCAATCCACAGTAACACGAAAAGGCCAAGCCAACACTCCCACCCTTCCAATACTGCCTATGTGAGGCGGCCTCACAGCAAACTGAGAAGAGAAGCCAGCTGCCTTCCACTGTGCTTGCGCTGCATGTGGAAGACATGTGAACCAGTAGAAAGCAATGACACATTGCTCGTTTGTTTTGATATTGTGCTATTTTCACAAAATTATGTTGTTTTAAGCTAACTTGCAGTGGGTTTATATAACTAAGGGCTAGAAACACAGCTCAATGGTGAGTGCTTGTGTACCATAAGCAAGGCCTAGATTATGAGTCTCTGTACATAATAATAATAATAATGATTTTATTTGTTTGTTTGTTTTGAGACAGGGTCTCACTATACAGCCCTGGCTCACCCTCACTATGCAAAACTCAGTATGTAGACCAGGCTGTTCTCAACTGAGAAAAATACATTTGTCTCTGGCTCCCAAGTGCTCAGTCAGCCTTAGTTACTTTTCTTATTATATTTACTTGGGGAGCTGTAAGCCCATGCCATAGGACATGTATGAACTGCAAATGACAACGTAAAGGGGTCAATCAATTCCTTTCTGACTTGTGGGTTCAGGGAATCAAATCCTCTCCAGTTCTGAGTTAAATTTCTAACATGGTATATTTTATAGATATACTGCACACAAGAAAAAAACTTTTGGAGTCACCTTTCTAAGAGCATAAAAGATTCTGAGGCCAGAAAGTTTAGGAACTACAGCTAGGGAGTATTAGTAATTGTTCAATCTTAGACCAGAGGGCAAATAAAATAGTTTAAGTTCTGCTAGGCATAGCAGCTATCTCAAAATGAAACAATAAATAAACTGCACTAGGCTCTTAGAATTTAGTACAGGGCATGAAGGGGGGAAATGCTGAGTCCATCTGGAAAGCACAACACAGGGTCATAAAGCCTAATGGCTTTGGAGTAGGAAAGCTGTGGGCTGTGGAGCAGAACCGACTTGCAGAGAGTGCCAGGTCCATGCTTGTGCCCCTGGACTGAACCCTGGAATCAGAACATACTGACAGGCTGCCAAGATGGCTCAGTGGGTCCGGGTGCTTTGCTGTGTAGCCTGATGACCTGCATTAGTCCCTGGGACTGAGGTGCTGGGAGGGGACCTGGCTCTTGCAAACATTGTAGAGAGGAAGGCCCATGCCCACACACAAAATAAATGCTGAAAAATCTACACTACAGTCACCTCAGGCAGTGGTGACATAGCTGTGATGGGGGAGAACACCAGGCTACTGTCACCTCTTCCCTCGTCCTACCACTGCCCCAAAGGTCTTCAGTGGCAGGTGGAGGCTAGATGTTAAGTCCTCTGTTCCCTGAATCATACCCTTTGTCCACAGACATGACTGGAGACATGCACAATTTGTCCCTTTGTTCATTTTGAGATAGATTCTTATTATGTAACTCTAGCTGGCTTGGCACTTTCTATGCAGCCCAGGCTGGCCTTAAACACATGAAGATGTTCCTACTTCAGCTCTCGAGTGCTGCAATTATAGGGCATCACCACGTCTGACTCAAATGTATATAATTTTACTGCTGGTTTTGCAGACCCACGCTTAGTCACAGCAGAAGCAGCTTATAAAACACTGTAACAACTGGCAGCAGATGGACACGGTGGAGAGCACAAGCCACTGAAGCGTAAGGAGACCGCATGGAAGTACAGACAAAAGACGCGACGGACAATGTGTCTGAAAGCCGCCTCACCTGGTCCAGATCTAGAGAGGAGTAGACAACCTTCCCCTTGTCGTCTCCGGAGAACAGTTTCATCCCATTGGGGCTCCACGCCAGAGCTGTAATGCTGGTTTTGTGAACACCGGTGACATCAAATCTCCGAAGCTATGGGTGACAACAGAGCACAAGGGAAGGATAGCTGGGTGACTGCATTCATGACAGGGTCACTCCTATTTGGAGAGGCTGGCTTTACACACAGAGCTATGCACAAGGTTCTACCTAGACCTTCCTTCCTACCTGTCTACCTATCTATCCACATTCGAAACTCACACATGGGTCAACAAAATGGCTCATCAGATAACAGCAATTGTAGCTGGGGATGTGAGTTTGATCTGTGGAACCTATACAGGAGAAGGAAAAAACTGATCACTCCAGATTATTCTCTGATCTACACACACACACACACACACACACACACACACACACACACACACACACACACACTACAATTTTTAAAAAACTCACAAAGGACACAAGAGGGTATTAAGAAAAATAAGAGCGATGATTTGTGCTTGATGGCAAATGTCCTAAGCAAGGACAAAAATATCACCCAGTTACAAGCAGTACAATGTCATGCTGAGTATGACTTCTAGGCAGATGAGGACTGCCACACCTCTCTCCTTTCGCTCTCTCTCTCTCTCTCTCTCTCTCTCTCTCTCTCTCTCTCTCTCTCTCTCTCTCTCTCTCTCGCTCTCTCCAGGGTCTTACTATGTATACCAGGTTGGCACCAAACTCACAGGGAAAGTGAGGATTAAAGGTGTGCACCACCACACCCAGCTCTGAGAATTTCTCATCTTAAAAACCTACGAGGGACCCGCCAAGAAGGGAGCGATGCTAGGACCTGAGCACTCACCTGCTTGTTCCTCCCCGGCAATGAAGACACAAGCTGGAAAACTGCAACCCTCCCAGAGGCCGTGCCTGCTGCCACAAGGTCATCAAAGCAGGTCAGCAGCTTCACCACAGTGATGGACTCTGTCTTCCCCTACAGGAACACACGTCACAATCAAATGAAAGGGGGAAAGTAGTTGTAACGCCAGAACCATCAAAGTAGGTCCCTGGGCTGCAGCATATAAATTCCTGGCTGGAATGTGTACAAGTCAGAAAGACAAATGTTAGATGTTTCTAAGATCTCTGCCTAATTATTATTATAAAATATACAGAACCCCAAACTACCATTCTGTATACATTTTGGTATACGTATATCCATAATATATAGTCATCCATCACTACACTCCATTTCCAGAATTATTTCATGCAGTAAAGTGGGAACTTCACACTCATCAAATAGTCAGCCCACCGGGTGTGATGGGGCTCACCTTTCATCCCAGCATGGGGAGGCAGAGGCCAGAGAGTCTGAGTTCAAGGCCAGCCAGCCTGGTCTACAAAGGGAGTTCCTGGGCAGCCAGGGCTATGCACAGAAACCCTGCCTCAAAAAACCAAACCCAAAAATCAATAAGCCCCATTTTCCCACAGAAGCCCTCCCCACCCAGATCCTGTCAACTCCATTCTACTCTATGATTGCAAGGGCCTATTGTTTGTCTTTTTCTGACTGCCACAGTACCTAACACAATGTCACAGAGTCCATGAAGCCCGCTCATGGCAGGCACGGATCATAGTTTCCTCACTTCATCCCGTATAGTCAGTCACACAGCTTGCTCACTCGCCGCTCTTCTTGTTTTGCTGTCATGGATGTTTTTGCTTTTGACACCGGGTCTCTCTATACTCCCTAGGACGCCCTCAAACAAACTGCTCATCCTGACCCTTCAGCTTCCCACATGCTGGGATCATTGCCATCTGTCATCATGCCTGGCTTCAGCTACTCCTGTTCTTTTTTAATTATTACTTTTTAAAGTTAGCACATAAAGTTAGCACGTATGCATTTTCACACATACATATCATTATACTATGCTCCTGTTCCCTCCCCTCCCCTCCTTCCCCCCAGGTATCCTTCTTGTCTTTCTTTTTTCTTTTTTCCAGGCAGGATCTCACCATGTGGTCTCACTCTCCCCGGCTGGCTTGGAATTCACTAAGTGAATCAGGCTGCCTTTGAATTTACAGAGATCTACCTGCCTTTGCCTCCCCACCCCGCTATCCTGACAATCTCAGTATTCAGGCATCTTTTAATGAAGACTTTTGCTTATCACTGTAGATATTGTAAATAATGCTATGAAGAATGTTCAAATACCTCTTGAACCCCTGATTTCAGGACAGGTGTGACAGTGCATGTCTATAATCTCACAACATAAATTAATTACCTTACTTATTTGTAATTCTTCTGAGACAGTCACATGCAGCCAAGGGTAGCTTCAAATTTAAGCATGACTGCATTTCGTTTCCTTTCCTTTTTTCTTTCTTTCTTTTTTTTTTTTTTTTGAAACAGTTTCTCTGTATAGCCCTGACTATTATGGAATTTGTTCTGGAGACCAGGCTGGCCTCGAACTCCACATCCACCTGCCTCTGCCTCCCCAGCGCTGGGATCAAAGGCATACGCCACCACTGCCTGGCTAACTGCCTGGCTAACTTTGAACTTCTTGAACCGCCCACTTCTACCTCCAAGTGGTAGGATTACAGGATTATGCCACTAGGCATGGTTTGATGCAGTGCTGGGGATCCAACTCAGAGCTTCATACATGTTCAGCAAGCACTCTACCGACTGAATACATCCCAGTCCTTACAGTGGTCCCTGTACAGTGCTCCACCCTTATTTCCCAGGGTCCCCACACCCCACACAGTGCTCCACCCTTACACCCCAGGGTCCCCGTACAGTACTCCACCCTTACATTCTAAGGATCAATTTGACCTTGGTCATGGAATATAATTCACTGAACCTCCTCCTGAATTCAGTTTGCTAGTATTTTTTTGAGGATGTTTGTACTGATATTCACAAGAAATGATGCTGCAAAGTTTTATCTGTTATCTGTCAGGCTTTGTTATCAAAGTTAGTGTTACCTATTTTTCAGGTTTATTTTTAATTATGTGTGTGTTTGCGTGCACTAACAGACGGTTCTCACAGAGGACAGAGGTCCCAGATCCCCTGGAACTGGAGCTG
The DNA here is from genome assembly GCA_030556225.1 of Cricetiscus sungorus. Lineage (NCBI taxonomy): Eukaryota > Metazoa > Chordata > Mammalia > Rodentia > Cricetidae > Cricetiscus > Cricetiscus sungorus. The sequence continues at coordinate 2,606,252 of JANBXA010000588.1, forward strand.
CAGCTGATTGTATGGGAACAGCCACACACACACACACACACACACACACACACACACACAACCTCACACAGGTTCTGGGAACAGAGCCCAGGTCTTCTGCAAGAGACATGCGTGTTACTAAGCGCTGAGCAATTTCTCCTACTCTTTTATTTGTTGCTTACAGTGACATATGTTGTTAGTTGTGCCAAAAATTCACCTTTTTTCTTGTGTTTTCAGTATTGAATATTGAACCTACGATCTTGGGCATGCTAGGTGAAGGTTCTACCACTAAGCTATATCATCATCCCTTAATTAAGTATTAAATTGTTAACATTTACTTATTTTGTGTGTAAGGGAGGGTTGCCACAGTGTGTACAGGGCTGAGGACAATGGATTTACTGCTCCTCAAATGGCCATCCTGTACCATTAGCTTTACTGGCTTTTATTGCTATCATTATTACTAATTTGATATCCTTACGAATAGAGGTGCACTGTTTTCTTTTTCTTGAAGATTTGTTTTGCCTTTAAATTGTATGTCTATGTATGTGTGTGGAAAGGCCCAATTGCTGAAGACAACCCTTACTCTCTCATTTAACACAGAGAAGCTGAACTGGTGTCTAACTGGAGCCTTTACCCCTACCGACTAGCGTTCATGGTACTGAAAGGTGCTCTGCACACTGCAAGAGGAGAAAGATAAAGAGCAGCCAGCTGCCTTACAGTCACTACTGCTGGGATGGATACCCTGACTGAAGAGACCTGGGGAGGAAAGGGTTTTCTCTGCTGATACTTCCATACCAGTGTTCATCACAGAAGGAAGACAGGACAGGAACTTGGGGGCAGGAGCTGATGCAGAGGCCACGGAGAAGGGCTGCTTACCAGCTTGCTCCCTGCTTTGCTCAGCCTGCCTTCTTACAGAACCCAGGCCCACCAGACCTGTGACAGCACCACCCATGACGAGTTGGTCCCTCCCTCTACCGATCACTAATTAAGAAAATGCTTTACACATGGATTCTATGGAAACATTTTCTTAATCGATGCTCCCTCCGCTCAAATGACTCTAGCCTGTGCAAGCTGACATAAAACCAGCCAGGACACCAGCTACAAACCCTCTGATCCCCAACAGTGACCTGCATGCATGATATGCCACAACGGTGGCACCCAGCCGGAGGAGCAGCCAATCACCGTCTGCTTGGATCTAAGACCTACTCTATGCCTAAACACTGCTTGGGTTGCCAAGAATACGAGACTACATAGGCCAGGGGCCTAGGGGAAAACCAAATGTAGCAAGGAAAGCTGCTGAGGCCAGGCATGTGCCAGATGTGTCCCTGAACGGAGGCCTACAGAGGCCACTGCAGGAATCTGTGAATGTGAAGCCTGGATTGATTTGCCTTGGAGAATCTAAGATGTTATAGACTTCAGAGTCATGGCGTACCTGCCAAGGAGAGCTGCTACAGAGCGGAACCAGCCCAAGAGAGGGAGGGTGTTACAGTCAACAAAGCTGACCAGAATTGGAGATCTGAAGAGCATTGACATAGACATGCAGATGCAGAGTTTGGAGTTTGCCCAGCTGGTTTTTGGTCTTGGTTTGGTCCAGTATTTCCTCACTATGCTCCATTCCCTATGTTTTGGAATGGTAATATATATCCTGTGCCATTATATGTTGGAAGTATGTGGTCTTTTTTATGATGATGATAATGATGATGATTTTATAGGGGATTACAGTTAAGAGACTGCATGAATCTCAGAAGAGGCTTTGAACTTTAGACTATTAAGTAAGTTTGAAATTGTTATGAGGACTTTTGAAGTTGGACTGAATGCATTTTTGCATTGTGGTATGGCTGAAAGACTTTGGGGGCCAGAGAGTTATGATGATGATTTTATAGGGGATTACAGTTAAGAGACTGCATGAATCTCAGAAGAGGCTTTGAACTTTAGACTATTAAGTAAGTTTGAAATTGTTATGAGGACTTTTGAAGTTGGACTGAATGCATTTTTGCATTGTGGTATGGCTGAAAGACTTTGGGGGCCAGAGAGTAGAATGTGGTGGTTTAAAAGACAATGGCCCCCAAAGGAAGTAGCACAATCAGGAGGCGTGGCTATTTCAGAGCTGGAGGAAGTGTGTCATTATGGGGTGGGCTTTGAGGTCTCCTATACTCAAGCTACTCCCAGTGTTACAATCAACTTCCTGTTGCCTGCGGTAAGTAGGACTCTCAGTCACTTCTCCAGCACTGCGTCTGCCTGCACACTGCCATGCTTCCTGCCATGCTGACCATGAACTGAACCTCTGAAACTGCAAGCCAACCACCCCAATTCAATGCTCTCCTTTATACAATTGCTGTGGTCATGGTGTCTCTTCAGAGCAACAGGAACCCTAACTCAGACAGATGGGTAGGAAGGTGAGGAGGATCTGGGAAGAGATGCGGGAGGGTTAAACTGTGATTGGAATGTTTTATGAAAAAGAATGTATTTTTTTAAATTTATTCATTTTGTAGTGTTCTGTCTGCATGCATGCCTGCACACAAGAAGAGGTTGTGAGCCAACCATGTGGTTGCTGGGAATTGAACTCAGGACCTCTAGAAGAGCTCTTAACCACTGAGCCATTTCTCCAGACCAAAAATAAATATATTTTCAAAAACTAAACACGATTTATTTTACTTTTAATTATATGTATATGACTATGTGGGTTAGGGTGCCTTTGACGGCCAGAAGAGGGTTTTGGATGCCCCGAAGCTGGAATTACAGGTGGTTCTGAGATGCCTGATGTGATACTGAGAACCAGACCTGGGTCCTCTGCAAGAGCAGTACACACTCTTAAACACTGAGCCAATCCTTCAGCTGGAGAGAGAGGGCCCTACAACAAGAAAGTTCAAAACGGCCACCTACCTTCCTGACATCTGTGACCAGAAGCAGCTGTCAGCATTAGTAAGAACCTACCACCCAAATATTTAGAGGACAGGGTACGTTTCAACCACTCTGGATCCTGAAACACAGGTGTCTGCTATTATGTTAAAGACTAAAACCGACCAAATCTACCTCATTTTACCAACAAGCTTCTCTAGAAGTCACAAGGTAATAGACTTGAGTTCCAAATCAATTTCATTAGATGGTTCCTGCATAAACAACTTCAAGCTAGGAGAGAAAAGGATGCCTACTGGTTTCCTACCAATCCACTACCTTCCCAGAAACCTCCTTTCCATTCTAAATTTTTAATCTTCAAAATAACAAAAAGTCATATACGAAAGAAATGATTATTCATGAACAAACTGAGCTCTTACTGAGAGAACTAAAGGTCAGGAGTGTGGTGCATGATTTTAATCCCAGCACTCGGAGGCACAGACAGGGTGGTCTCTAAATTAGAGACCAGCCTGGTCTATAGAGTGAGTTCCAGAACAGTCAAGGCTGTATAGAGAGACCCTGTCTCAAAAATCAAGGAAGAGAGAACGTGATGGAGGAGCTCTGACAAGAAATTATTCCCCAAACAATAAAAATAAATACAAAAAGAAAGTCTGGCCAGCTCTTGGAAGGCGGAGGCAGGAGGATCTCTGAGTTCAAGGCCAGTTTGGTCTACAGAGCGAGTTCCAGGACAGCCAAGGCTATATGGAGAGAGACCTAGTCTCAGTGAAAACCAAGGGAGGGAGAGAGGGGGGAGGGAGGGAGGGGAAGTCTGAAGTCAGAAGAGCCCACCCTAGAGCCAAGACCAACTTGATGCCTGCATGGACAGGCACAGAGCCACTGAGAGTTTGCCCAATTAATTAAACAGAATACCCGAAAAGGTTTTATAAACTGATTCCTGGCACGCTTGGTTCTTAGATCAATAATTCTATTAACTAACACTGACTCAGTCTTCATGTGAGTTTATTAAAACCATGGCACAACACACAATTATTCAAGCTTCAAATCTTTCTCGAGATCATCTTTTATTTTGAAGTCATTTATTCACAAAAATCACACAACTGTTCCCCCTTTTGGCAAACCCCCTTAATTGCTGACGTAGTAATTTCTACAATAATCATCCTGCCAAATATGTGAGAATATCCTCCATATTGTAGGTACTAAGTGAAGCTACGGTTTACCAAAGTAGGTTATAGTCCTGGTCCTCTTACGGAGTAACTATGAGACATGCACAGGGAAAAGCTGCCTGTAGCACCTGGGGGTGGCGCCGACAGCTCATTTTCATGTGGTGCTTTACAGCTCTCGTGGGCTATAATAATTCTTGCGGGCTATAAATAAATCCAAGGCCAGATGGTGATACAGGTCAACACATCCAGAGCCTATGCAATAAGGAACACAGGGACCCTTTGGAGGGTCTTGGTCTCATGCTAGTGTTATCAGTCAGGTCTCTCTTAAGCATGCTGAGAAGCAGGCAAGAGGAACAAGAGAGTGGGTGGAGCCAGGCAGAAGACCAGCTCCAGCCTGCTGCAACAGTTCAGACCAACATTAGCAAGAGCCAAGTCTAGCAAAGCACAGGCTAATAAAAGGGTCCCCAGGCAGGAAAGCTACAGTGAAGACAAACTCCATCAGGGTCAACAGCACAGCAGCCTTTTCTGTCTTTCTTTTTTTTTTTTTAAGGCAGCATCTCTCTATATAGTCCTGGGTAGCCTGGAACTCATGCTCACTATGTAGACCAGGCTGGCCTCTAACTCACGGAGCTCCTCATGCTTCTGCCTCCTGAGAAATGGGCTTAAAGGCGTGTGTCACCATGTCTGGCTATCACAACCTTTTTAATTGATGTTTTCCTGTAATAGGCAACTTGCTAAGCACTGTACCTGCATTGCTGAATCTACAGTTAACCTATGGAAAGAGATACTATGACTGTCTGAAGCTAGATGACTTGTCAAAAGTAGACAGAAGCAAGTCAAGGTTCACACACAAGCATGGCTATCTCCAGGGCCTGCCAGGCCTCAGCTCTGGGCTCTGGGCCTTCTGAGTTTCTACTCAGTTTTTCCTAGAGTGTATGCACCCTGACCACTGGAATGGGTCATCTCCTGACGGAAATTAGCACATGAAGGTCTGGCCCTCAACCTTCCTGACCCAGACTCAATCTTTCTGGTGTCTGCTGTTCATCAGCCTGGGAGACTGACTGATGGCCACACTGGACCCAAAAGCCACCTTGTTATTTTATAATAAACAAATGGGTATGCAAACAAGAACACCCAGGAGTGACCTGCATATTCCACCCCCACATCTATCAACACGAGCAGCAACTATATGGGGAACAGTTGGCAAGAAGGGGACAATTTCTGATCAGATACTCATCATGCCCGCAGACCACAAGGGTCCCACCACGAGAGCTGCTTGAAGCACAGGCCTCGGGCAGAACTGTCCATCTGTGGACATAACTCTTGGGTCTCCCTGCTACACAAGCTGATGTGTAATTTCCCCAAGTGACACAGCAGACTGTTCCCTTCCTTCTGTCACATTTTCTTTTCTCATTCTGGTCTGGGAAACACTTCTGCGTGTTTATCTGGGATGGGTGTGTGTGTGTGTGTGTGTGTGTGTGTGTGTGTGTGTGTGTGTGTGTGTGTGAGTGTGTGTGTGTGGTGTGTGTGTGTGAGTGTGTGTGAGTGTGTGTGTGAGTGTGTGTGAGTGTGTGTGTGAGTGTGTGTGTGAGTGTGTGTGAGTGTAAGTGTGTGTGTGAGTGTGTGTGAGTGTGAGTGTGTGTGAGTGTGTGTGTGAGTGTGTGAGTGTGTGTGAGTGTGTGTGTGAGTGTGTGTGTGTGAGTGTGTGTGTGTGAGTGTGTGTGAGTGTGTGTGTGTGAGTGAGTGTGTGTGTGTGTGTGGTGTGTGTGTGTGAGTGTGTGTGTGCATGCTGTGTACAGGTGTACAGGTCAGGGAATAACTTGCAGGAGTAGGCTCTCCTCCACTATGTGGGTCCTCCAGATTGAACTCAGGGCGCAGGCCCCTCTCCATCAAGCCATCATGCTGTTTCTTTCAGATAACTTTGACCATCTGTGCGCTGATCTATTGTGTGTTAACTCTCCTGCCTCCCTCACTCCCAACTTCCTACACCACATATTTCTGTCCTCTGGCTAATAACCAAACCTCCTGAAACAGAAATCTAGTAATAAAGAATGCTAAGAAGCCCAGCAAGAAGATACAAATTGCTAATTTCCAGTTTGTTCTCAGCAGACTGAGGCAGGAGGACAGCCTGGAGTTCAAGGCCAGCCTGAAACACAGCGAGAAGGAAACAAGCTGTTAAGACTTGGTGTGAAAGGTGCCTGGACCAACACCAACGCATCAGGCTGTCTGCACCACCTTCTCAGGCCCTTGGCTGCTTGTCTTTTATCTGTGGACAGAAGCCACATCAGGAGAAAGTGCCCTTTGTGAGCTGGCTCATAGGAGCCATGGAGTCTGACAAAGATTTCATTATGAGCTTCTTGTGGGGAGCCAAAGCTCACACTTCAGCAGAGCCTGCTAGCATATCAAATAGTAAGGGCAAAACATTCTGAGATAGTTAAGATAAGGATTCCTAATAAGATACAGATTCCTAAGAATCCCCTCCTTTTCCTTCTACAGTAACAAAGAACAACTGTTCTCGACACCCTTGCGGCAGCCTCTGGGGAGCCCTTAACTCAAAAGGGAGCAGGGGTGACGCTGGGCTGGAGGGCGAGCACGGGCCTGATACTCAGAGTGAGGCTCATGACTCAGGAAGGGGCAGGCTGCAGCCTCAGCCGTCCAGGGGCAGGAAACAGGCCCCAACCCTGTTGTGCCGAGGCTAAACTCAGTGACTCCTGAGATGAGAAAGGGCTCCACACCACCCCAGTTGCCACGGGAGGGGACACAGGACCCAGCTTCATCTCCCTTCTATGTTTGTATCCAATTGTTGCAGCCCATTCTCTTGGAAAACATCTTGCAGCACAGCTTGCCCATCCAACATGATGTCCAAGTGGCTTTAGAGTATTGAGGTAGGGACTTTTTAGACTGCAGATGCCCAAACAGTAAAAGCTATGCAACCAGTCTAAAATCCAAAGGCTCAAAAAGTGGAACCGAGTCTGGTCTCGAATATTTCAGACAAGTGGCCCTCAGCCTCTACACCTCTACAATGACTAGTGTCTAAGCACACTGTGGTGTCACCACCTGGCTCTGTGCCATAATCTGTGGCTCTGCCCTCTTTGGGCTAATGCCACACTGACTATCTCCTGAAGCCTTGCAAATTTGTTTTCCAGGAGGTCATTGTCTCCCATCTGGTTCTTTTGAACTAATATACTGGCTTATTTTACTTGTTACAATTTTATCTACATTTTAAAATCAGTTTGTTAATTTCCATGAAAAACAAATATGTCTGGTACTGAGAATATGGCTCAGTTGGTGAGAGCCCCTGCTTGGCACACATGATCCCCAGCACTTCATGAACCAGGCATGGTGGCACACATCTGCCATCCCAGCACTGGGGAGGTACAGCAAGAAGGATCAGGAGCTAAAAGACATCCTTGACTACACAGAGAACCCACATAAGATATTCTCTGAAAAAGAAAAAATAATCTCACATGTGCACACACATAGATTTGGAGTTATACTGAACTAGCAGAATGGAGAGAGGCTGAGGGGTTGGAATGGAGAGGCTGAGGGGTTGGAATGGAGAGGCTGAGGGGTTGGAATGGAGAAGCTGAGGGGTTGGAATGGAGAGGCTGAGGGGTTGGAATGGAGAGAGGCTGAGGGGTTGGAATGGAGAGGCTGAGGGGTTGGAATGGAGAGAGGCTGAGGGGTTGGAATGGAGAGGCTGAGGGGTTGGAATAGAGAGAGGCTGAGGGGTTGGAATGGAGAGGCTGAGGGGTTGGAATGGAGAGAGGCTGAGGGGTTGGAATAGAGAGAGGCTGAGGGGTTGGAATGGAGAGGCTGAGGGGTTGGAATGGAGAGGCTGAGGGGTTGGAATAGAGAGAGGTTAAGATGTCAAAGGTTAATGCAAATGGCTGCTCTTCTGAAGAACCGCAGTTCAGTTCCCAGCACCCACAAGGCAGCTCAACGACTTCCAGGGAGTCCAGAATGAGGGTGTGGCAAGATGGATTGACCTGGGACGTATTACATAGCCCATGATGGCTTTAAACACAGGTTTATCTTCCTGCCTCAGGTTTCTAAGGATGCAGAAGCTACCATTTTCAATTACTATGTATTTCTTACTATCAAAAATATTTGAAAATTAAATTCCTAGCTATCAATGAGTTGAACCAATCCATGGTAAGGACATGTGGAGGCCCCCATGTTGCAATACTATCAACACATCAATGAGCAGACATCACAGGCCCCCAGTCACCACAGCCAGGGGTTACTTTCACAGGGAACAGCTCCGAGCCTTTCCAATCATTGTGCTAGGCTGGGCCACTATAGGAGGGTCAGCATAATGTGTTACCTTGACGGGTTTGTTTATTATGTACATCCCTTCTTACCCTGTTAACCTCTGCCTAGGAGACAGTCTTGATATTAACACATGTACTCTACTTTCTATTGATCAGTATTTACATAAACACGGTCTCACACAGCCCAGGCAAGCCTGGATCTCACTACATAGATCCTCCTGCTTCTACCTCCCAAGTGCTGGGATTATTATAGTCGTGTCACCATCACCACGCCCAGCTTCCATCTTTTTCCCCTTCCCTTTTTTAAAAACAGGGTCTTAATGTGTAACTCTGGCTGGACTGGAACTCACATATCCACTTTTATTGCCCTCTGTCTTAGTTAGGGTCCCGATTGTTGAGATAAGACTCTATAGCCAGAAGCAACTTGGGAAGGAAAGGGTTATTTCAGCTTACAGTCCCTATCACAGTCCCTCACCAAGGGAAGGGTTATTTCAGCTTACAGTCCCTATCACAGTCCCTCACCAAGGGAGGCCAGGGCAGGCAAACGAGGCAGGCTCTTGGAGAAGAGCTGACGAAGAAGTCACGGAGCATCTGTGCTTGCTCTGCATGATGAGCTGCTCAATCTACCTACTTACAGCATCCAGAACTACTAGCCAACAGGGGGCAGCACTGCCTACTGTGAGCTGAAACCATCATCAATCACCAATAAAGAAACGCACGCAAACAGAAAAGGAGGAAGGGAGGGAGGGAGGGAGGGAGGGAGGGAAGGAAGAAAGGAAGGAAGGAAGGAAGAAAGGAAGGGAGGAAGGGAGGAAGGGAGGGAGGGAGGGAAGGAGGAAGGAAGGAAGGAAGGAAGAAAGGAAGGGAGGAAGGGAGGAAGGGAGGGAGGGAAGGAGGAAGGAAGGAAGGAAGGAAGGAAGGAAGGAAGGAAGGAAGGGAGGAAGGGAGGAAGGAAGAAAGGCAGGAAGGCACCATGCTGGGCACTTGTGAAACAGAGGCAGGCGGATCTCTGTGAGTTTGAGGCAAGCCTGGTCTATAGAACGAGTTCTAAGACAGTCAAGGCTACACACACACACACACACACACACACACACACAAATCTCAAAAAACCAAGGGGGGGGAAATAAATGCACCAAAAGCTTACCCACGGGACAGATCTAGTGGGTTTGTTTGCTCAGCTGAAGTTGCTGCTTTCAGAATGCCTCCACCTTGTATGAAGTTGAATGAAAGTAGCCAGTACACACTTTAACTTATGTTCTCAGACAGGGTCTCCAGCTGAACCTGCAGATCTGAATTCAGATCCTCCTGCTTTGGCAGCAGGTACATCCCCAACTCGGCCATCCAGCCCTGGCCTGTTAACTTTAACTTACGCCTGTCATTGCATTTTAACTGAATTTCTGACTAGTGCTATGTTTATTTTACCCTTTTTATTTGTTTGAGTGTGGTATGGTACATATGTGTTAATGTGTGTGTTATATGTACTTGTTAGTGTAGATGTACACATGCATTTTACATATTTAAATGTTCTTTTTAAGTGATGAAAGATTTTTAGAGTCAGAGATGGGGGGAAAAAAGCACCAATGTTTAGTTATATACCTCTGCGGTGGAAATGACCATCAAGCATTGTTTGAGAAAGGGATGAAGCCACAGTCTAGCAAGCCAAAGGTAAAGCACCCCATGTTGTACAGTGAGAACACCAGCAGAGAAACAGCAGCTATGGCTGGTACACACCCAGATGCAAAGAAAAGCAGACTCACTTCAAAGTTGTATTTCCTCATCTGGTTGAGGTGCCGGCAGTACAGGTAGAGCATGCCAATGCTGCTGCCCACCGCGATGTAGTCTCCGTTGGCATCCAGGGCTGTGAGGTAGACCAGAAGAGAGCGAAAGCCCCTCTGGATCTTGGTGGGAATGGCATTGAGGAGATCGTACAAAGGGCAGAATTCTCGGAATGTTACAGGTTCTGAGATCGATGCCATGGTCAAGGTTTCCAAGGATGTTCTTCAGGCAGAAGGAATGTTTATGCATCATCTAGGGAAACCTGCAGGCTACAGAATACAGCATTGTAACTCTCAGTGCCTAGTCATACCAACATAGTAAAGTGTCAGAGCGGGAAGCTGTGTTCAGCATGTAAGAATCATGGCTGGAGTGTGTGTGCAAAGATGGCTTAGTGGTTAAAGGCCTGTAAGGCTCTTGCAGAGTACCCAAGTTTGGTTCCCAGTACCCATGTCAGGCAGCCCACAGCCTCCTGTGACTCCAGCTCCGCAGGCTCTCATGCCCTCTTCTAGCCACCATTCATACTGCTCGCACACGCACACACCCCCATACAGACACAGGCATATACACACAATTTAAAATAAAAATAAACTGTTCTTCCAGAGGACCTGGGCTGAATCCCAACACCCTCATCATGGCTCACAATCTCTGACCCCAGGTCCAGGGGGCTGAAGCTCTCTTATGGCCTCTGTAGGCAAAGCATGCACATGCTACAGACTGACGTGCAGACAAAACCCATACACACGAGACAATAATAATATAATAATGAAAAGCGAACAGAAGTCTTTACAAAGGCATTCTAGCTGGAATTTACACAGGAAAGGAAGTGGGGAGCAGACACCTCCAGCACTTTCGTTCAGATGCACTGCAGTTAGGACTAGCTCCTGTAACGACACTATACTCAACACTGCGGTAGTCAGAACGGCACAAAGCCTAATTCTTTTCAAGGAGTTTCTGGTCTAGCCAGAAAGGCCAATGCAACAACCAAGAGACACAAACTACGGTAATTAACCATGGGCTTCCATGGAAGATTCAGGATTGCATGAACTAAAGTGAGTCAGGAGACAGCTGTCTTGAGCAGACTCTACCACCCAGCATGTCCTGTCCTTTCCCTATGTACCCTCTCTCTTTCGGGCAATGCTGGGTTCACCGACACGAGTTTTCTGTTACTATATGCTGGAGTGACCGAGTCCTTAGTTCTCTTCTGATAAGGTTCATCCAGCCCATTCTCACCTAATGGTCTTGAACGGTCGTTCTAGGTACCATTCAGCTTTTGTCCTGACAAAGGGCCTCAATAAATGGTTCTCTGCTACAACGCCCTCCTGCACCCTGGCCACCCTGGCCACCCAGCCCAGCACTCCCATCATGCACCGCTTTCCTTTGTCTGAGGGATGTCTGAGGCACTCAGCAAATATACACTGAACAAATGAACGAATGACAAGAAAGGATGACAGATAGGCAGAGAATGAGTGACAGCAATGGAACAGCATCAAAACATCTTTTGTTCAAGGCGGGAAAATTCCAGTTTCCAAGCATCTTCAGATTCTTTGATAGTTGCAACAGCCAATACAGGAAAGGTCCATGGTAGAGAAACCCCTGAAAGTAACTAATTAACAATTATAAAGGGTTGGTCCAGTGGAAGTGCATCAGTAATACTGACAGGAGCCTCAGAGGTGGAAATATTGAAATGAACTGCCAGACTGTCTTCCCCAGCTGTCACAATCTATGCTTTAAACACGGTTTTCCAAAGGACTTGTTGAGGTCAGTAAGTCACAGAACCCAGAGTAAGACAGCCAGGAGGCCCACTGGATCTGTTTAGGTGGTGTTCTGTGCCTTTCACCTACTGGGCAGATGGGAAATGAGAAGAAGCAGAGTCAGACAAAACTGGCCAACAGGAAAAGGCGTGGCTGGGGTGGGCTGGGCACAAATCAAGAGCCATTGCCTCCCTGTCCTATGACACATTTGATGAAAACTACTTAGACTCAAGGAACGCTCCTGACTAGTGTTTTTACCTTGCTACCTGCCCGACTTTCACACAAGCCAAAAAGGTGCATTTTGTCCTCCCTCGGGTTCAGACCCATTGCCATAATTAAACTTTGTGCTGCAGAAAAACAGCAGCACAGCGGCGTAGACAATGACATCAGAGGGAAGGGTTGTACCTGAAATCCCAACGACATCCTAAGATTAGCTATAGGGCCCTGGGGAAATCGTTTAATGGTTCTAAGTTGCCATTTACCCCTCTGAAAATGTAGGAATATAATCCAGGAATGGTGGTACACTCCTGTAACCCTGGTTCTTCACTTGCTAAGTAACCTCTTCCGGGAGAAGCGATGCCAGGGCTTGTTTTAGCACAGGGTAGACGTCTATAAATATTTGCTGAATGAAGAAATGTTAGCCTCTAGCCTTACTGAAAAAGAATATTCTCAATACAATCCCCTTCCACGGTGCTATACCCCAGCCCTTTTATTCCAGTCTTTAAGATAAATAATGCTAGGGGCAGAGAGAAGGCCCAGCAGGTGACAGCACCTGTTGCTCTTCTAGAGGACACGGATTTGGTTCTCAGCACCCACCCACATGGCAGCTCACAACTGCCTGTTAACTCCAGTGCCAAGGGACCTGAAGCCCCCTCTGGCCTCTTGAGGCACAGTATGTACACGGCATGCATACAGACAAGCAGGCACATATAAATAAAACTAAATTTAAACTATGTAAGAAATACTTCCTTGGCTATGAGTATTTCAATTTAAAGCCCAAAAGTCAAGTTAAAAACCAAGGTTGTGGGCTGGAGAGCACATCAGTGTTAAGAGTACTTGCTACTCTTCCAGAAGACCGGACTTAAGTTAAGTATCCACTTCAAGTGGCTCACAACTTCTTGTAACCCTAGTTCTAGGGGATCTAACACCCTGTCCTGGCCCCATAGGCACCCACATACAGGTGGAATACACAGAAACAGGTACACACATAAAGTAAAGCTTTGTTAAGGCCAGGCCTTGGTGGCACACATCTTTAATCCCAGCAGAGGCAGGCGGATCTCTGTGAGTTTGAGGTCAGCCTGGTCTACAGAGCGAGTTCCAGGACAGCCTTCAAAACAATACAGAGAAACCCTGTCTGGGCGGGGGGGGGGACACAAAAAAGCTTTTTTAAAAAAAAGTCATAATTCTCTCCCCATCCTCATCAATTCTATAAACACTTGGAAGGTGGGCTATATCCAAACATTATTTTAATGAGCATTTCCCAAAACTAGAGCTAGAAGCAACCCAGAACCCAGCCAGCCACACACCCAGCAGTACAATTGTCACATGTCTGTCACCATAGGCTCTGATAACACATCTCAAGGACCTTCTCTAAACTCAATACAAAGTAACAACAATTAGTATTCCTGTTTTTTGTTTGTTTGTTTGTTTTTTCCAATCTCACTAGCCAGCCATCCTCAAACTTCTTCCAAGTGCTGGGATTACAAGCATGGACCTCCATGCCTAACTTTTTTGGCCCTGTGGCTTCTTATTTTTTGTAGGTATTTTTGGTTTGGTTTGGTTTTCTCCAGTCAGGGTTTCTCTGTGTAGCTCTGAACGTCCTGGAATTTGTTATGTAGACCAGGCTGGCCTTGAACTCAAAGGTCTGCCTGCCTCTGCCTCCTGAGTACTGGGATTAAAGGTGTGTGCCACCACTGCCTGAGTTTCTTATTCTTTAATTATAATTGTTACATATATGTGTGTGTATAAATCTGTAACTACACTCTGCTAAGATCATTTGGTGCAACCACACCTAGCTCTTACAATCCTTCTTTGTTTTGGCTTTTAAGATATTTATTCATTTGTTCTGAGGCAGAGTCTTACGCCACAGCTCTGGCTGGCCTAGAACTCCCCGGGGTCATCTAGCTTAGCTTCATGTCTGCTGGGAGCGCAAGCGTACACCACCATGGCCGGTTGAAGTGTTAAGATTTTAAAGTAGAGTGCAAAGGGGCAGGGAATATTTTATCTTACAGATAAAATGCTGTCACTTCCCAGCTTCTATCCCTGCTTGCTAGCCAACTGTTCACAGGTTAAGCCCTAGCCAAGCACTGAAACCAGATATCTGAACAAAGCACTGTACCTAACTTCATCTCTATCTACCTCTTCTGCACATGTTAAATATGACTTATGTATTGGGAGTGTGAGAGAGGTGTGTTGTGCCACAGTGTACTGTGGGAGCCAGGCCAACACTGCGGACTCGGGTCTCTTTGTCCCCTCCTTTACGTGGACTAAAGGAACTGAATCCAAGTCACCAGGTTTGCAAGGCAAGTGCCCTTTCCCCATGAGGCATCACGATGGCTCCCTAAATAAGCTTGTAATCCCAGCACATGGGCAGCAGAGGAACAATGACTGCCATAAATTCAGGGCCAGCTTGGTATAGACTGACAGGTCACAAACCCAATCAAATTTACACAGCCAGACTCTGTCAACCTCCATCCCCTACCAACAAATGAAAACAAAAACAACTGACAGAGCACAGCACAATCAACACTGAGCACATATTTGATGGATTAATCTCTCTCTCAAAAACCCTGTGCTGACCCACATATGATGGTGTGTACCTATAATTCAAGCACTCAGGAGGCTGAGGCAAGAGGATCTTAGCAAGTTTGTGGACAGTCTGAGCTTATAGTGAGATCCTGTCCCCCAAACAAACAAAAACTAAGCCACACTGCCCCAAGACCTTAGCAAAGATTTCACTAGAACTCTTCCTCATGACCAGATCCAAAGCGCACGTTCATGGGAAACACACATTCTGAAATTGCTTCTATTCAACAATTCCACCACCAACAAAGCCCCCTCATTTCTGTCTCCTGGTTCTCCCAAGCTCCCTATGTATCAATACTGACAGAATTCCCCAAGCTTGACCCCAAAGCCCATTTTTATTATTTGTATAGCCATCTCCTAAACCATTCCTCACCTTCCCAAATTCAACCAACTGTTGCCTGCTTCTTTCCTTTCCCCCCATTAAGTTCCAGCAACCGTTTGGTTCAAATTATATAGAGGCTACTGTTAAAAAGGGATCCTCCTGGCCCCAAAGAATAACTTCCTTAAAAACCCTGAAAACAAGCCCACTAAGGACCAGTCTTCCATTGAAGACAATGTGACTTCATTAAAACAAACTTGCTAGGGGCTGGAGAGGTAGCTCAACCACTAAGAGCAGTGACCGCTCTTCCAGAGGACCAGGGTTCAATTCCCAGCACCCACATGGCAGCTCACTTCAGTTCTGGGGGATCTGGTGCTCCTCCTGACCTCGGCAGGCACTGAACACGTGTGATGCAGAGATATACATCCACACACATGGGTTTCTAAACTTGATGACGTGACAGAAGTCTGCGTTATTTCATCTCCCCTATCCATCCCTGGTTCCCAAGCCCACCCTGAAAATCAGAGTTTTAGGTTTGAGATCTCAAGAGCCAGGCTACAACCCCCATCCCCACCCCCCATACATACTGTATGAAGACTAAGCCACACATCCCTAAGACATGGCACAGCAGCTGGCATAGGTGGGCCCTCATAAACACTCGATGAGTGAACAAACATGGACTGTAAGTCAGTTACAAAACAAACAAAGTGGACACAGTGTACATCAGCATTGCAGCAGGAAGGCACAAGAAAGCTTAGAAGGCAGACTCTGGTGATATGGGACTAAAGCAACTTTTTAAGACCTGGCTTTCCAGAAGCTCCTGTCTTCAACAATTTTTTCAAATCTTGGCTGTAAATGATCTTTCTGGTCAATGACAAAACGATACACCTCACATTCTGCCAACAAATAGAACAGAAAGATCCCTGAACATTAGTGAGAAAGAGAGGAGGTACTTTGGGAAACCAAGAGACTTAGGAAGGAACTGGAGGAAAACGCGACTAAGCCAGCAGAGCCATACGGGTGACAAGAGACAAACTACCCTTTACTGAGATCATTCGGCCAGACCCTGTCCTTAACTGCACATGCACTGACCCATTTAATCCTCCACCAATCCAAGATAAAAACTTATCACCTGCATTTCACGGATGGCCACACTGACGCTTGGAAGCTGACACTTGCCCCAGCAAACGCGTAGGAAAGGGGAAGTGCAGTGACCTGACCTCGGGGTCACCCCACTCTCTAACCCTCAAGGTCCTCATCAACTGGTGCATTTAACCAACACTTACTGAAGTCCTAGTGGGTGCCCAAGCCAGCTGCCTGGCGCTGGCAGGCGAATGGAAGGGCCGGCTCCTGCTGAGGGTCGGGGTCAGCACAGGAGGAAACGCCAGTGTCCAGGCTGAGGGGCCGGGAGCCGGCCGCCCAGGGATGGAGGGTGGGGCGGCAGGGGAGGAGCGAGGGGAGCCGGGGCGCCGCGGCGGCCCGGGCGGAAAGCGAACGCTGCGACGCCCGGTGGGAGCCCCGCACGGACGCGGACGCGGAGGCGGAGGCGCAGACTCCGACAGGGAAGGCGGCCCCGCCGGGAGGAGACGGGCGAGGCGCGCGGCCGGCGTCGGCAGCGGGGGACGCCAGCGCTCGGGACTCACTCCCGCGGCAGCCCCGGGTCGCGGCAACCCCGCCAGCCCGGGGGAGGCGGGACGGACTCCGGCCGCGGGGGCTGCCGGGAGCCTGTTGCCTGGGCAACGGGTTGGGCCTCGCAGAGCCGCGGCGGAAGTGACGCCACTTCCCTAGCCCGCGGGCGGGGCTCCGAGCCCCGAGCTGAGATCTACCGCGGGCCGCATGGAAGGTGCGTGCGAGCGGGGTTAGAGGCTGCAGGTCCGAGGGGAGGTCGGGAGGTCGCGGTGCGACGTGCTGGGCGCGCACGGAGCCCGCTCAGTGCTGTGTGAGTGACATCTGAGCCTGGTGATGTAGGGGAGGTGTTTGTCACAGGCGTGACGCTCAGGGCATCCCCGAGCAGCTTGGAGCCAAGCCTGACACGCCAGCCCCTGTGGAGACCTGCCCTGCACACCGGCAGTCTGCAACAAAGGCTGTCTCTGCGTGCGCTCGCCTGTGCCAGTGCTCTGTCTCGTGCAGTAACTTTAGTCCCTCGCTGGCCCGGGACACATCACTGCTGGATGGTACCCACCATTTGCCTGTGAGCATCTCGAAGTCGGAGCTGTGCTATCCTTGGGTTCCTGAGTGGGCCTGCAAACTGAGTCAGACGTGATCGTCGCTCTCGGGAACCCCCGCTGAGGGACGACTACAGGTAGTTAGAGAAGTTCCTCCCTGAAAGAAGCTTGATTCAGCACACACTGTGTGTGCGAGTTATGGGAGGGAACGAGACTTAACGCCTGCTTCGGCTGAACTCAGTCCAGCGGGGAATATAGACAGTGAGCAGGCAAATAGATTGACTGGTGAATGTGATGACGGGCAACGTATTGGGGTGAAGATGGCAGTGGTTCGTAACAGCCAGGGGTCCGGGAAGACCTCTTATGAGACTGTCCAAATCTGCCTCCTGTTGCTGTGGTAAAATACCGTGACTGAAAGGCTGCTTGGGAAGGAAAGGGTTTATGTGGTTTACCCTCTCAGGTCACAGTCGGCATTGAGGGGAAGGCATTGAGGGGAATCGTGAGCAGAGGCAGGAACAGTGAAGGAAAGCTGCTTACTGGCTTGCTTTCCAGATCCCTCCCAGGCTCGCGCACTGCTAGCTCACTTGCTTTCTCTAAGATTTTATTTAGTGTATGAGTATTTGCCTGCATTTATGTAAATGCATCGTACGAATATAGTGTTCACAGAGGCCAGAGAGTATCCCCTGGAATTGGAAACTACTGCCTATTGTGAGACTATGTGGATGCTGAGTCCTCTTATCTTCTAAGCCATCTCCGGCCCCTCAGATAGTCTTCTTATACAGCCCAGGACCACTTGCCCAAGGGTGGTACTACCTTAGTGGGTTAGGCCCTTTTAAATCCTTTATCACACAGGTATCCTCATAGACAGTTCCTCAATTGTGGCTTCCCCAAGTTTGTCACGTTAACAGGAAAACTAACCGGGGCAATGACTTCCTTTCTTTGTTTCATTTTTGCATTTTAATTATTGCAAATATATTTGTTGCAATTGACAGGAAAGGTATAATGATATACAAATAGAATTTTAGCTATAAATTTGCATTGAATTTTTTTCATCAGAAGAAATGAGTTGCAAAATATTCTAGTCCCCAAATGGTAAGGTTAAATTACAGAAAAATAAACTATGAAGCTGGAGAGATGGCTTAGCAGTTAAGACACTTCCTGCTCTTCTAGAGCATTGGAGTTTGGTTCCTAGCATCACATTAGGTAGCTAACAAACACCTATACCTCTAGCTCCAGGAGATAAGTCATCCTCTGGCCTTGGCAGGCACTCCCACACACACCAACACCTCTAGAATCTGATCATTTAGATGTCAAGATACAAATAAGCATTACCTCATTTCACATCTCAAAAATGGACATTTCACCTGTGTGCACAAGCCACATGTTACCATGTTGACACTTATAGTACCATTAGACTACTTTAACATAGGGAATATTCCACTACAAACAACAAGGGTTTTCTTTCCTTGGACATTCTCTTTCGTGGGAGGGGACTTTATCATTTAAGATTGAAATGAAAATGACAAGAATTCTGTTATTCTCCTCTAGTCCAATTTTTAAATACTTTGTTCTGTTCTCATCACCATCTGGTCCTTTATATAGCAGGAAGTACATAATAATATTTAAATTTTTATTTATTTAGTTAACTTACAAAGTAGCAGGTTTCTTTATGGCATTTTCGTATTTAACTTCCACTTATAATATCCTCTTACCCCAGTGTCCTCTTCCACTTTCCTATCTCACTGGGAGTGAGGGCGGCGTACGAGTTCTGCTCCAAGCTCCTCCGTTGCCTGCTCTTTGCTGTGCTTGGCTCAGCCTGTGTGGCTGTAGTTGTGTGAGCCCCTCCTTGTTTACCGCTTTCTCTCCATTTCAGCCTGGTGATGTCTATGGTATGAACTGGTAAGACCGTTTACATGAATATGGTTTGACTCTCTATTGGAACGTAAGCGCCATGGGGAAAGGCCCTAGTCTCATTCAATCGCAGTAGCCTACCAGTATTTGTTAGTTGTTTAAGCAAAGAATGAATGAAAAAAAGTCAGTATATTCAAAAGCAGAGGTATGGGCTAGGCATGGTTGTACAGTCTGCAATCCAAACTACTTGGAAGACTGAGGCAGGAAGATTGGTCAAAGTCTGTCTAAGTTATAAAGTAGCTTCTGCCTGCCTGGGCTATGTGGTGATACTGTCTCATTCAGTAAAATGGGCTGGGGCTATAGCCCAGTAGAGCATGCACAGGACCTTAGTCTCCAATACCATTAAAACAGGGCCTTTCAGCCTCAAATATGTTTTATATACTTTGTTTTGTTTTTTGAGACAGGGTCTCCCTATGAAGTCCTGACCAGCCCTGAACTCACTATGTAGACTAGGCTGCCTCAAACTCATTGTATCCACTTTTAAGAGCCCTGTGGAGCAGATGTCGTTTTGCCACCACTTTGCAGATGAGAACATTGAAGGTCCAAGAGATTGACACATACATCTACATTCAGAGCTGACAGAGCTATGCTCCATGCCTAGGAAGCATGGTCTTCCAAGTGTAGCCTCCAGGGCATGCAGCTGTCATGTGTCCTGGATTCCTCCCAGCTGTGAGATGGCTTTGCTGGTTCTAAGTTGAGAAGGCAGCACAGACTCTCTGCTCTTGGTCTTACTTTCCTTGGACAGTGGGATCCGGGGAGTCTTAGATGGGCATCAGCACTAGCTTCCCAGGAGAGAGATGCGAAGACCACTCCAGGAGCTTCTAGCCGCTGTGCCTGTGATGGAGGGCTGGAGATGGGGAGCACGATGAGTGTTGGAAGTGGCAATGCAGGCAGAGTGTGGTTTTCTTCCCACCCCTAGGCAGAGCAGCAGCCTGGCAGGGTCACCTCTGCAGTCCAGTGCCCACCTGCTCAGTATGATGTGTGATGAGCTTTCAGGAGTCAAAAGCCTGGAAGAAGAGAGCTGGAGCTAGATTATCTCGAAGGAGAGAGAATGGGAAGCAAGGATGTATTAGCAAAAAGTCACAGCTTTGCTTGTTTGTGACTCTTAATGTAGGTACGGTGCTGTGGCACACACCTTTAATCCCAGCACTGGAGAGACAGGGGCAGGAGGATCTCTGAGTTCAAAGCCAGCTGGAGCTACGTTTTAGACACTGTCTTCAGAAGGAAGAGTAGACACGTGTTCGTGGAGCCATGAGCTGAGAACATCCTCTTAGTTTCTGGGACATTGGTCCATCCAGTTGATGTGGCATTTCAGACCACTGGACTATGGAGGGCTGTGGTCATGTGTTCCTAACAGTCGTGTTTCTCTTGATCCCTATCAGCAAAGACTCTTGGAATTGCGACACCCAGAAAACCTGTCTTATCTGTCAGTGCAAGAAAAATTAAGGACAATGCAGCTGATTGGCATAACTTAATCCTGAAATGGGAAACCCTCAGTGATGCCGGTTTTACCACCGCCAGCAATATTGCCAACCTAAAAGTCAGCTTGCTGTAAGTACATGCCGAGTTCCCACACTCTGTATTGTCACCTTTAACCGTTGGGTGGGGGAGTCAATAGAGTAAGAATTTGTTGGTGTAAATAAGTAAAACAAAATATTGGACCAAAAGAATGTCAAAATGAGCCGTACATATGTATTTAAATGCAAGTGTATACTAGGTGTTATGGTACACACTGGTAGGATATGCTGAAAAGGCAGAGATAGGAGGATTATAAATTTGACACCTTGGGCTGGAGACATGGCTCAGTGCCAGCAAGCCTGATGAGTTCAGTCCTGAAACCCACATGGTAGGAGAGAACCAAACTCCTGCAAATTGTCCCTCCCCGTCACACCATGGAATAAATGTACGCATTCTTACATGCACACAAATCAATGTAAAAATAAATGTAACATTATGCTACGTATAAACACTATCTGTTGTAGTCTTATAAAGAGATTGGGACGAGAAAGGCTCAGACCCATCATGCTGTCTTTCAGGAGCGTGGGGTGGCAGATAAATGGGATTTCATGCGCATACTGCTGGCTGCCATTTATTCTTCCTGCCTTCCTTGCATTTATTCGTTTTGTTTGGTTGCTTTTTGGATCTGTCTTAAATAGTTTCCCTCCCGTAGGCTGGCCCTGAACCCCAGTGGTCCTCCTGCCGCGATCTCCTAAGTGCTGGGTTACCTGTGTGCATCACCACTCCTGGCTTATTTACATTTGGTAGGACCTCATTGCTGGCCGAGGTTAATTTCATACTACAGGCTGGCTTTCTGCCTCAGCCTCCCTCAGGGCTTGGAGCCACACATGTGCACCACTGCACCCAGATCATTTAATGTCCCTCTTTGTTTGTGCACATGCGTGTTTTCTTGCGTGTAACGTGTAATCTGTGCACCACTCGGGTGTCTGTCACCCACAGAGGCCAGGGTAGGGCATTACCCTGGAAGTAGAATTACAGGTAATGTGAGCTGTCATGTGGGTGCTGGGAACAAACCTGGGCCTTCTGCAAGAGCAGTCAGTGCTCGTAGTAGCTAAGCCTGATTTCTCCAGACCTTATTGCTATAATTGTTTTTGGGTTTTGTTATTGTTGTTGTTGTTTTGAGACAGGTTTCTCTGTGGCTTTGGAACTAGCTCTGTAGACCTCTGCCTCCTGATTGCTGGGATTTGAGACATACTCCACCACCACCTGGCTGATAGAATTGTTTTCTGACTTACTAACTTTATGTGTATGAGTGTTTTGCCTGCATCATATAGGTGCAGTACCTTAAAAAAACCAAAAGGGGGCGTTGGCCTCCCTGAAACTGAAGTTCCAGATAGTTGTGAGCCTCCATTTGGGTGCTAAGAAGGAAAGTTGGGTGCTCTTACTCACCCCCAGGCAGACCTCAGACTGAAATGATCTTCAACTTCTTGTCACCCTGCCTTCACCTTCCAGGAACTGGAGTAATAGGTGTGTGCCACCACTTCCAGCCTCATTTTTTTCTAAACATGACAAAGGAGGGGTGGGGAGACTAGAGAAATGACTCCAAGGTTAAGAGTATTTTCTACTCCACTACAGAGGAACTGGGTTCAGTTCCCAGACCCACAGGGCAGTCCACAGCTGTCTGTAACTCCAGACAGATGACCTGACACCCTCTTCTGGTCTCTATGGGCACTGCATACACATAGTAGACAGACAGACAGACAAATACTCATACACATTAATTAAAAAAAAAAAGAATAAAAAGCCAGAGGAAACAAATGATGGAGCATGCCTTTAATCCAGCACTTAGGAGGCAGAGGCAGGGGGATCTCTGTGAGTTTGAGGCCAGCCTGGTCTACAGAGCGAGTTCCAGAACAGCTAGAGTTGTTACACAGAGAAACCCTGTCCATGTCTCAAAAAAAAAAAAAAAAAAAAACAAAGCAACAACAAAAGATAAAAACAAAGCAGATAGCTCCTGAGGAACATAAGATGCACTTGAGCCAAGGTGGCATACATCATAGGTGATGCTCATGGCCAAGGATTCTGTTTGCCTCATAGCCAGGACCAGAAAGATGCTGGGATGCTGAAACCCTATGAAGGACATGCCCTCACACAGACAGAAGCCTCCTGGTACCCCTGCCTTAATCACTGCTCCTCTTCCGAACAGCACCGGAGGCGGCAAACCAAGCCTTTGGTGTCTGTCCACACTGTATGGAGCACAGACTTCAGCTTAAAAACCATTCACCAGCTCTTGACTCTTTAGGAAATGACCCTGTCTTATGCATCTTTGTACAACCTACACCAACTGGACCCAACTTCCCCTAGTGCAAAGTTGAGTGGCCAGGGCTGGGGGGTATAGCTTAGCAGTAGAGCATTTGCAGGACACTGAGGGCCCTCAGTTCTGTCCTGACCGATGGATTTGTGTGCTCACTGTGTGTGTAAACAGAGTTCTGCTATAATGACAATTGCAACATTAACATGATTATGTGGGTGGTGACTGTTACAGAATTCATTATGACAGAATGAGGTGACGGGTTTGTTTTTTTTTTCCCCTTCTGTTTTTCTTTTTTGAGGCAGGGCTCACAGTGTAGCCAGGCTGACTGTGAACTCCTCAACCAGGGACAGAGACATTTGGTCACCAAGCATGAGCTGAATAATTTGCACCCTTTATTTTCTGCTTTGTCCAGGAGCAAAGAGAAGGTTGAGTTAGAAGGCAGCAGCCCAGCTCCCGGTGAGGAGGAGGAAAAGAATCCGGACTACAACAAGGAGCTTGAAGCGCTGTGTGAGGAGCTGCAGGCCACCTTGGATGGCTTGGTAAGACCTAACTCACAGTGCGGTCACCTACGTCACTGTCACTCAGGTCCGGTGGGGCTGTGTGGGGTTTGCTTGCCAGTGGGGGCATTCAAAACTGTCACGGACCCTGCCTCCTCCTCAGCCTCTTCTTCTACCTAACAAATCCTGGTGTGTCTACGATGCTGTCCCGTGTATTGTCCTGGGCAGTTTTGACCACTTCAGGGACTATCAAGTACATATTTAGGCTTTGTGGGCCAGACCATCTGTGTCCTGGTGACTTTTC
The DNA here is from genome assembly GCA_030556225.1 of Cricetiscus sungorus. Taxonomy (NCBI): domain Eukaryota; kingdom Metazoa; phylum Chordata; class Mammalia; order Rodentia; family Cricetidae; genus Cricetiscus; species Cricetiscus sungorus. The sequence goes on from JANBXA010000588.1 coordinate 2,629,824, forward strand.
CCGTACTGCCACACAGCACTAAAATAGCCACAGTCATGAGTTGTGAGTGTGGGTGCAGCAGGCTGCAAATCAACAGGTTGTTTGCACTTTGGCGTGAGAGCTCTGCCTGAAGTGCTGTCTTCATAGTAAGTGGTGTGGGAGTGGTTTGACATTTCTTTACTGGTTAGCGCTGAAAGCTGAAAGCTGTCCCAGCCTTACTTTGTCCTGTCCCAGGGTCAGCCTTTTTCCCCCAGGCCCCTTGTATTGGAGAGTCCTGTTAGAAACCTGCTAGCTCTGGGGCTGGAGTCTCAGACGTTAAGAGTACTCGCTGCTCCTTCAAGGACTGCAGTTCAGTTCCCAGCATCCGTAGCAGGCAGCTCACAAACGTCTCCAACTCCAGCTCCAGCGAATCCAGTACCCAGTCCTGGCCTCCACAGGCACCCACACACACCAATGATAAATCAATCTCATTACCGTCAGGTTAGAAGCTCTCTGCTGTGGTGACCCTGAATCTGGTTTTGGTTTGTTTGGTTTTTTTTCTTTTTGTTTTTCAAGACAGGATTTTCTCTGTATAGTCCTGGCTCTCCTGGAAACAGCTTTGTAGACCAGGCTGGCCTCAAACTCATCCACCTGCCTCTGCCTCCCAAGTGCTGGGATTAAAGGCGGCGCCACCACCAGCTGGCTTGAATCTGTCTCAGCCTGTCTTCGAAATGTATTCTCATTCAGTGTTCACACCCGAAAGTCGGGATTGGAGGCTGTGCATGCTGCCTCTCGTGCTTTCCCAGCCATTACATGCCGTTTCTTGGGGGGCAGGTGCAGCCTTTCCTCGAAGCTGCACCCCCACTTATGTGTGGTCTGTGTTACTGTGGGAGACACTACAGATGCTGGTGTATGAGTGTGGGCTATTACATTGTTAGCTCGACAAAGCACAGACAGATGTGACTTTGTCCCTGTTGGTGGCGGACTTCAGATATGACAGGCCAGGGCCTCCCTCCAGATTCCCCTCCTCTGGGTCGGGAAGGTGCTGAGGGATGCAGACTTGCGTTCACAGCCTTGGGTACAGAAAGCACAGGTCCTGTCCTGGCCCCTCCTCCCCATCTGTGACTGGAAATGATGGAGCCTGTCTGGAGGTTAAGCCAAATGAGATATTGAACCTAAAATTATTTGAGAAGGAAGCAGAGACCTTTTAAAGATTAACATTTGCTAAATTTAGTGTGTGCCACTTCAGATAAAGCCAGGGACGGGTGGTTGGGAGGACCAAATACAAGGAATTATGATTTTGATGCTGTGTATTTCTTTTATCCTCCCAGACACACAACAGTTAACTATGCTCAGAGTTAGACATTGGGTTTTAATAAACATTTGCTACCTAAATCTAAACCCAGGTTAATTCTGTTTGTCTTAGCGATCCCTCCTAACTAACCAGGTGCCTCAATGCCCTCATCTGTGTCATCCTTTCTGGTTCTGGTGTTTGCTGCAAACACCATTGACAGAGGACACCGTGCAGAGGGAGGGAGATCTGTGGGCTCCACGTTCCCGTTGTGCTCTTCGTGTGGATAGGAGGCTCACAGAGGCGGCAGTGAACTCTAGGGCAGTGGGAACAGTGGCCCACTCTGGGACTCCTCCTGGTCGCTGCAGCTAAAACACTAGTGCTGCCTACATCTTACTGAGGTGGGTCTCGGAAGCTTTCTTCTCTGAGGCTGTGAAAATCTAGGGCTTAGTGCCAAAGTAATCCAAAGTAGTAAAACCACAGCAACCACCTGGCCATGCCCCACCCTGGAAATCTGCAGTCCTTGGAGTAGTAGGGTAAGTGACTGGAGTTTTAACCCGCCAGGACTATATAGCATTGTCCTCAATCTTCCATAGTTACTAAATCTGAGATTAGAAACTCCAAGGAGTATTCTCATATTCCAAATTAATATCTTTTTCAGACTAAAATTCAAATGAAAATGGAAAAGCTGTCTTCAACCACCAAGGGTATTTGTGAACTAGAAAATTATCATTACAGGGAAGAAAGTAACCGGCCCCTTCTGTTTCACACGTGGCCCACGGCCTTCTTCTGTAAGTAGCTCTTCTGGACGTGGTTTTAAGAGGGGCATCAGCATTGGTTAGATCTAGTCCCTACGAAAGGACTTGGGGCATCAATGTGCCAGGCAGTGGTGGTGCACGCCCTTAGTCCCAGCACTCAGGAGGCAGAAGCAAGCAGACTCCGTGAGTTTGAGACCAGCCTGGTCTACAGAGTGAGTTCCAGAACAGCTAGAGCTGTTACATAGAGAAACCCTGTCTCGAAAAGCCAAAACAACAAAAAGTATACAATAAATGTATAAAAATATATAATAAATATAAAAGTAATTTGAAGCCAGATAAATAGTGCACATTCCTATAATGCCAGTAATGGAGAAGCAAAAGCAGGGAAATTGTCAGTTCAAGACTAACTTGAACTCTAAACTGAGAGCCCGTCTTTAAATCAGCCTTCGGTTGAGGACCTTTGGCCAACCTCAGAGACCATTGAAAAACTTTAGCACAATGGTTTGTCCTAGTTAGGGTGTCTATGGCTGTGACGAGACACCATGACAAAAGTGACTTGGGAGGAAAGGGTTTATGTCACTGACACTTCCACAGCACTGTTCATCATCGAAGGGAAGGAAGTCAGGACCCTGGAGGCAGGAGCTGGCAGAGGCCACAGAGGGAGCTGCTCACTGGCTCCCTCTCCATGGCTTGCTCAGCCTGCCATCTTATAGAACCCAGGACCACAGCCCAGGGGTGGCCCCACCCACAATGGCCAGGTTCTCCCCCCTTAATCACAAAGAAAATGCCCCACAGCCCAACCTCATGGAAGCATTTCTCAGCCAAGGCTCCCTCCCAAGATTGCAGCTTGTGTCAAGTTGACATAAAACTGACCAGCACATGGTGCAAACTGGTAATCCCAGTACCGGGGGCCGAGGCAGGAGGGTCACAGCGGGGTTACGGGCAGCCTGGGCTCAGATGCAGGGCTAATGCAGCAGGTAAGATGGCTCCCAGTCTGATGACCTGACTTTGACCCCTAGGACCTACACGATAGTAGAGCAAACAGATGCCTGAAAGTTGCCCTGGCCTATACACGCACCATGGCATGGATACATACACACAAAACAAGTGCCGTCGTTTTTAAAGTTAAGCGAGTTGATGTTGGCTTACTTTTTTTTAAGATTTATTTGTAATTACCTGGATCTGTGTGTAGGTATATATACATGCATGGAGTCCAGAGACCTTGGGTCCCCCTGCAGCTGGAATTATATGTGTTCATGAGGCTGCCAGATGCTTGGACTTGAACCCAGCTCCTCTGGAAGAGCATCTAGTGCTCTTAACCGCTGGGCCATTTCTCCAGCCCCTTATTTGCTTTTTTAACGTCCTAATGTATATCCTAGGCTTCACTGACTCGCTATGTAGCCCAAGCAGACCTTGTAGCACCCCCTGCTTCAGTCCCCCAGAGCTGCTATTCCACGAGTCTTGATGAGGTGACGCTTTGCAGCCATTACAAGTTACTCAAGTGTTACGGGATAGTTGATTAACCATGTAAAGATGTGTTGCATTTGTTGTGTTTAATTATGGGATAAATGTGTGGCTGTTTTGCCTTGCCTGCCTAAGACTGCACAGCCAATAGCAAGGGAGGAGGTATAGGCAGAATTTCCGGGCAGGGAGAGTAAGTAGGAGGAGGAATTTAGGCTTGAGGAAGAAAGGAAAGGAGACACTAGGGGCCGGCCAGCCAAACCCAGAGGAAGCAGGAAAAAGTCTCCGTGACTTTGTTTGGGAGTTGGGTGGTGAAACCCCCAGAGAAAACCCCAATTACACTAAAGGGTGATGTGGCCTGTGCTTCCTACCAGTCAACTGCCCTGGCTGGACTGCCTTCATCTTACCCCAGTGCTGTCTGAGGAGAGTTTTATGTGCTGGCTGAGGATGCCCGCGTCTTTCCCATCCTTCTACCTCCAGTCTGAGCTTCACCTTCCACGCACTGGGACTACAGTCATTCACCACCACACTCAGTTTATGGGCAGCAGGGGCTGAACCCAGGCGTCATGCACACTGGTACTCTGCCAGATGAGCCATTTGCCAGCTCTGACTCTGGCATGTAACCGGGAACCTGTGAAGTTGTGGCTTGGGTCTAGGAGAGGCATTCTCATGCAGCCAGGTGTATGGTTTGTTGCAGATGAGGTCTCCCACCGGCTCTCTGACGCATACGGGAAGGAGCTCGTCCTGAAGCACACCATTGGCACAGAGCTGGCCCATACAGCCGACCGCAACCTCAGCCTCACCTACCTGTCCATGTGGCTGCACCAGCCTTACATAGACAGTGACAGCAAGCTGCAGCTGGAGAGCATGCTGCTCGAAACAGGGCACCGGGACCTGTGACTCCCGGCCACCGGGCACTGTGAGCACGGGCTGGAGTCACTTGGACGGGAACTGTTGTGCCCCAGGCCCGCCACTGCAACCTCTGCAGACACACGAGCGTTTGTGCAGTTCCTCACGAGTGCTTTGCCCCCGTCGTCTTGTGAGCACCATGCGTGAGCTAAATTAGGAGGATGGCGGAGAGCCTCGCTTTGAAAACTGAGTATACGGCCCATGTTACACCTGTGTAGACAACCCCGGTTTCTTAATTATTCTTTGTATCTGGGCACCTTTTTTGTGGTGGTTGAAATCAAACCCAGGTCTCACACAAGGGGAACGCTTAACCACTGGGCAACATCCCTAACCTGTACTTAAAACTCGGAGAATGTTTTAGTTCAGTAATTGTAAGTAAAATCCCATGGACACTCGAAGTCTAAAATCTTAATGCTTTTAAGACTTTATTTTTACTGTGTCTGTGTATGTGCCACGTGTACAGATGACTGGGACTGGAGTTAAGGGTGGTTGTCGCCCACCTGACCTTGTTAGGAACCAAACTCCAATCCTCTGGGAGAGCAGCTCACACTGGAGATATCAGATATATTCTATAATATATACATTAACAGATGTATTTGTAAATATGTAAATACTTATTTTTCGGTTCTGTAGAGTTAACGGAGTTTGATGCCGTAGAGATGAAAGCCACTTACTAAGAATTACTGCTGCTTGCCTTTGGGACAAACAATAAAAAGCCCAGCGGTCACAACAATTTTCATCTGGGACCTGGGTACTCTATCTGTTAGCTTTCTTATGATCGGGCATTCGACTCAAGTTCATAGAGAACTTGATTTCATAATTAAGGGCTGCCTTAGTCAAGTGACCTCAGGAAACGCCCACTTCCACCTCTCTCCTAGTCCCTGCTAAGGGGGGGCACGTTAAGGCCACTGTCCCCTGTGGGGGTGGGCAAGCTCAGACCCTCTGCTCCCATCTGTCTCAGAAGGCATATCCAGGCCACACGGCTTCCTCCTTTGTCTGGGGGAGGGGCACACTCGGGCTCTGGGCGTGGCTCCTCACCTTCTGCCTTGACAGGGACCAGGCCTCTTGTAGCCTGCTGGAAACATCAGAACAGCTGGACCACAGCTTCCAGTTTCTGCGGTGTCAGCCTGTGTCTCTGGTAGGTGCCATGGGACCTGCAAACACTTGTGCTGCCTCCATGCTGGCTTTTTTGTGTGTTTTCTAGGCATCTGGACTTAGGCCATCACATCCGGCTCCCAGTGAGTGTAGGTGACTCTGCTTTTTCCAGATGAAGACAGTGTCAGGTGTGCAGCTGTCCAAGGTTCTGGCAACTCCCAAGTTGCATTGCTAGTCCAACTTGACTTACTGAAATCATGGGTGACATATATGCACATGTGTGTGCTTTTCTTTTTTCCTAGCCAGCTACCTACAAAGAGCTCAGCTCTACAGAACACAGCTTACATACAAGTCACATATCACATCCTCGGGGACTGGGGGCCAGGAAAGAAGATGGACTTGTACAAAATAACAGTTAGCACCACATTTGCATCATGGCCACCTGAGATAGCGCACAGATGGAAAAGGGTTCCTCTGAACCTGGCGAGGTGACACGCCCTGTAATCTCAACACTGGAGCCTGAAGCAGGAGAATGACTGTGAGGCCAGCTTGGGATACAGAGCACTTTTGTCTAAAAAACAAAATTGGACTATGAGATGGCTCAGCAGGTAAAAGCACTTGATTCCGAAATGCTTCCTAGAGAAAAAAATATGCCCAAGAGAAAAGACCACTTTCCAGGCAGTGGTGGCGCACTCCTTTAATCCCAGCACTTGGGAGGCAGAGGCAGGCAGATCTCTGTGAGTTCGAGGCCAGCCTGGTCTACAGAGTGAGTTCCAGGACAGCCAGAGCTGTTACACAGAGAAACAAAAACAAAAAAGAAAGAAGACTACTTATGAGAGGGACACAGAGGAAAGAGGATTCCTCACTAAGCAAATTAGTTCATATGTCAAAGCATTTAGAGGTAATCTTTTGTAGGGTTGCTCTTTCCTGTGTTAATAAATCTGTTCTGAAAGTGGGCAGGCACCTTGTAGAAGAGTTGCTGCATGATTAGCATTTGGCTGACACCAGACAGGCTGTTCAGGTCATGCTTGGGGCAAAAGTCACTGTTTCTGTGCCAGGCCCCAGGCTAATAGACAGAAACTACTTCTCCCAGAACCCAACACATCCTCACGTTCCGCTCCCTTACTTCCCCTTGCCCCTGGGACCCAGACAGCCTAACTACCAGCATGCACGGTGGACTGACTACTCATCAACCATGTGCCATGGAACCTCCCTCTGAACCCTGTAAGAAGGGCCACACTCGACCATGTGGGCCTGAGCCTCACTTGGAGCCCCTGCCATGCTGAGAGGAAATGCTGAAGGGTTTAGTACCATGGATAGACGCTGTGGGACATTCCATAGGTTTTGTTTGTTTGTTTATTTGAGACATGACCTTACTCTGTAGCCCAGGTTATGTGGACACACTATACCTGCTGTGGAATAATCCTGTACACTGTGGGAACATATGTCGCTGTGATTGGTTTAATAAGCAAGCTGACTGGCCAATGGCTGAAGAGGATACAGTTAGGCGGGAAAGCCAAACAGAATGATGGGACGAGGAAGGGCGGAGCCAGAGGGAGAATGATGGGGTCACACAAATTGGGACAGGAAAAAGCCATGAACCGGGGGCGGCATAGATGAATAGAAATGTGTTAAGCTGCAGGCTGGGGGTGGTGGCGCACACCTTTATCCCAGCACTCAGGAGGCACAGGCCGGCGGATCTGTGAGTTTGAAACCAGCCTGGTCTAGAGTGAGCTCCAGGTCAGGCTCCAAAGCTGCAGAGAAACAGTATCTCAAAAAACCAAAGAAAATGAGGGAGACGGATAGAGGAAGAAGACAGGAGGAAGGAAAGGGAGGGGGGAGGGAGGGAGGGGGAAGGGAGGGAGGGAGGGAGGGAGGGAGGGAGGGAGGGAGGGAGGGAGGGAGGGAGGGAGGGAGGGAGGGAGAGGGGTACACTGTAAGAGCTCATTAGTAGCAAGCTTGAGCTATTGGCTAAGCATTTGTGAGTAATCTAAGCCTCAATGTTGGTTATTGGGAGCAGGCGATCCGGACAGGAAAACTCCACCTGCATCAGTTTTTTTTAGATTTTGTGTTTCCTGGAGTTAGATTTTTAGAATTTATTTTTAATTATGTATATGTGTGCCTGTGTGCTGAAAGTGCTCTGGCTGCAGGCACCCACAGAGGCCAGAGGAGGGTGTTGGATCCTTTGGAGCTGGGTCCTTCACAAGCAGGTGTGAGCTGTCTAGCATGAACGCTGAGAATCAAACTTAGTCCTTTTCAAGAGGAGCAGGCACTCCTAGAATTCTTTCAGGTGTCCTGGGATACGGTCTTTGCTGGATAACTTGTGCTGACTTCAGCATCACTATATGCCTGCCTCAGCGTCCCAAATGCTGCCATCACCGTCACACCATACCCAACTTCTGCATAATTTGCTCCCCATCCACCCACTAGCAGTTTGCTCAAGGGAGCTAATGGAAAGACCAGTACTGCCAAGGACAGGCAGAAGTAGAGGAACTAAAGATAAAGGAAGTATTGATTCTGCAGAGGGCTGTGTCTGAACAGAACAAGGACGCCATCAGAGGCCAACAAGGCACCTCAAGGTGAGCACAGTAGTGAGTCACATGGATATGTACGTCTTCTACTATCCCAATCCTGCCAAATTAACAGAGAAGGAAAAAAAAGCGTGGAATCCACCTGAGCTGGATTGAGAGAATTCCAGGGTGAATTCATGGTGAATACTTTGAGAAAAAGGGTGGCTAATGCTGCCTTTTTTAAATTTTTGCTATTATAAAGCATTTCAGGCAAATCAGAAGTATTGAAGATAATATAATAAACGTCCACATACCCCCAAATGCAGATTAATAACTTAGACAGTGGGGAAGCTCTGATGCCCCCAGTTCCTCTAGGAACCCGCCTGTTTCTCCCTGTGGGCCCCGCTCTGAGGCTAGTGAGAAAAGGGGAAGTGTCTGGGGATGGTGCAAGGCCGCGGGAACAGTAGTATAGCCTAAGCGCAGGGCCTGGTGAGGCGCAGCCATGATCCCCAGCTATGCCCTGCGGGCTTATCTCAGGCACCCCAGGTCTCCTAAGAGGCAGGGGCCCGAAGAGGACAGCAGCTGGGAACCCTCACTCTTTGTCTAAGGGGAAAGACCCCTTCCCTCTGGCCCACAATATAACCATGGAAACAATATAACAAAGAAACCCTGAGAAGTTACTTCACAGCTGGGACATCAAAGTACCAGGGTTTTCAATGAGCTCCAGGTTTCTGCAGACCCCAGTAAACCATCCCATCACAAACACCTTTTCCTCATTGAGAAAACCCAAGTAAACAGAGCTTGCCATCCCAACCCTGCAGAAGCAGGAGGATCCTAAGTTCAAGGCCAGTCTGAACTATATAGCAAGACCCAGTCTAGAGAGGGGAAAAGGTGAACATAAAAGCTGAGCGCAGGGCTGGCGAGATGGGTGACTGGCCAAAGGGACCTGCTATGCAAGTCTGGCAACCCCAGCTCCATCCCTGGAATCTATGTGAAGATGGAAGGAAGCTGGGAGTGGTGGCACATACCCAGTACTCAGGAGGCAGAGGCAGAGCCAGACTGATCTAGATAGTAAGTTACAGAAGAGCTAGAGCTACATGTGAGGCCCTTCCCAGACTGTACAGCATCATTGCAGCTCCGGAGATGCTAACACGAGAGGCGGTGCTTGGGCTGCTTAGTGAGGATGGAACTCAGTGCTGGAGCCTTGGCTGGCAATTTCAAGGCTCTGGGTTCAATCCCCATGGACACTAAGAAAACAAAAATGACTTCCTTTTTTACTTCTCATTAGAATGCTGCCAAAATGGCTAGCTTTTGAAGTTCTCTAACTGAATCCAGAAGCACAGGGACGTCACCAGGAGAGACGGCGCGGTGGCATGATACAGAACTGAGTGCAAGGCTGGTCAGTGAGAGTGCATCGGTATTAACTGCAACAGCCAGCAAACTACACAGCTACGGCCAAGGGGCTACACCTGCCACGGCTCACACCTGGAACCCCAGCCTTGGGCTGAGCCAGAAGGATCATGAGTTCAAAGCCAGCGTGGGCTGCCCAAACCCTGCTTCCCAAAACAGACAACAAACATACATATGTACCATTATTGTAATAAGCTCTTTAGGAAAAGAGATAGTAGAACAGACATTATTCTTTATAAATGAATGGCTCCTTTGTGTCAGTATTCACATAGAAAAATACATGCTGCCTGAAATAGACCTTCCATGGGTAAAACCCATACAAATATAGGTTCAAAGTTCTGCCCAGAATGGTGAGACATCCCTGTCACCCTACCACTCAGGAAGGGGAGGCAGAAAGATTAGGGGCTACATGAGACCCTACCTCAAAAAACAACACCCTATACTTACACACACACACTGACACACACACACTCATACACACTCACACACACACTGACACACACACACATTGATACACTCACACACACACTCATACATTAATACACACACACTCACACTGATACACACACTCATACACTCACACATTGATACACACACACACACACACACACTCACATTGATTCACACACTCATTGATACACACACACACTTACACACACACATTGATATACACACACTCGCACACTTGCACACACACACTCACACATTGATACACACACTCACACTGGCACACTTTCTCACACACACACACACACACACACACACACACACAGGTCACTGAGAGGATTCTGCTTCCACAGTGTGGAAGGCCTCCAAGGCTTCAAGAGCAACCCTTTCTGGTGGGCCAGATCTCAATCGAGAACCCCCTGTGTTAGTCACTGGGAGAGTGTTCTCTTCCTGAGACACTGAGCTTGGACTGGACAAAATAAGACCATTGGGAGTCTGAATAAAAATAGGTTCCTGCCCCTGAGACCACACTTCCTGGCACACACCGGAAGTTTCCTCCACAGCAGCCACAGTCTCCGGCTCTCTGTGGCCGTCTGCCTCCATGCTGGAGAGGAACTGGCTTACACCCCCAGCTTCGCTTCCAACACTGGGGCCCCCATTAGTGGACAATGACCCACCTGGCCCAGGATGAGGCCCTGGCTCGGGCACAGTCTTGGAAACACAGGCAGCTGGTGGGACAGTCCCAGGCAAGATGCTGTGGAGTGGGAAGGCTGCAGCCTCTGCAGGCAGGGCATGGCTGGGGCTGGCCTGCCGCTCTCTGAGGTGGGGTTGGCTCATTTCTCTGAGGTCCCCTGCCCCTGCATGTCCCCATCCTCCAAGCAGGGACTGCACTCCTCTGCCTGATGGTGGGGTACCACAGACACCGGTGCTCCTCTGGATGGCCCCAGAATTCTGCTCTACGGAGTGTTCTAGAACATTCTCTTCCAAAGTCCTTGACAACTGGGCTGGGGGCAGGCCTCTAGGCTCTGCTACCTGGGAATAAAGAGCCGACCTACTGACATCCTGACACGGAAGAGCGGGGTCTGCAGAGCCGTGCCTGGCTTCAAAGTCCGCAGATGCCATCACCGAGGGCTGCTGGCGTGCAGGCGGCACAGTTCTGCCACTAGCGGGAGCCATCTCCCCACAGCTTCCTTCAGAGCGGGGGAGAAGGGCTCTCAGTGGCTGCAGAGGTAGAACCTGAGTAGTTCAGAAAAACATCGGTCACACACCCATCACCATGATGAGCTGCTTGGGCTGGGCAGCAGGTTTTATTGGCTTCTTTATCTATTCACAAACGTAGGTTTTGTATTCTGCATGCTCCAAGAGAGTTTAGCGGGCTGACTTCACTGCATGAATGGACACTGGTCCCTTTCCAGAGGGGAGCCCAAGGGTAAGAGAGGCCTTTCAAAACAGATCCACAGTCAACACCACCCCTAGAAAACCTGAAGGTTATTTCAACATTACCTTCCCAGATACCCAGCCAAGAGACCTTGTCTTGGGGCCAAGGACCCTCTCACTCAGCCCCAGGGATGTAGGACATATGATGGTGAAGGACCATTTGCTGGAAGTGAACTGTAAGATGACAAAGCGAGGGTCCTGTTTCCAGGAAACAGTTGCTTTCTCTGGGGCAGAGCTGCACACCAGCTCTAAAATGGGCATGGCCTCTTCCACTAAAGACCTTAGCATCAGGCCAGAAACCAGATAGTCCTCGTAAGTCTTTGCAAAGGCATGAGACTATTGCCAATGCTGTATGTTCAAAATATCTAATAGACAGGATCTGGTTATAGCCAGAACTAAAGCGAGAACATCTTTTCAAGTGTTAAGTCTCACATGTTCAGAGCAGCCACGTCCCAGATGCAAAGCCACAGATACACGTGTCCTTGGGACCCAACTCTGCCCAACCTCTCAGAGCAGCCTAGGTCTACTAGCCTGAGAGTCACTATGAAGTGACTTTTAAGTCATTAAGGGACTCTAGGAGACCCCAGCACCTCATGACATGGGCATGGCATGATAAGAGTGTTGGGAGGTAAGGGATAAAACCCAAGAGAGCAGAGGATTCTCTCAAATCCAGTCAAAGGGCTACCCCACCCCTACAAGTGGTGGCCCTGGTGCACCTGTGCCTGCCAGTAGGGCCACTCCCTGAGTATGGGGCAAACCACAAAATACGCGACTTACCCTTGCTGGTGGCTGGAGCACATGAGGACCCAGGCTTCTGTGGGCATCCACTGATGGCAGCAGGACACTTGGGGACATCTGTGGGCAGAGCTGCTGTTCGGGCCTTCTTCACTGAGGCCAGCCCCTCCCCTGTGACCTACGGAGAGAAGACACCCCTATCTGAGAGCAGAAACAGCCTCTGCACCTTCCTGGAGCAGCCTAGAGGCTGAGGAGCTGTGACTGAGCTCACTGCAGCACTCACCGCCACAGCCTGTTCCCGCTCCCTCTTCTGTGCACTGGCTTCTGGCAGCTTCCCGTCCAAGGGTGTGCCGCTTGGGTGTGTCTCCTTCTTCCTCAGGAATTCAGTGATTCCTAACGACCTGGCAACCTGAAGGGAAATGGGAGAAAAGAACCCTGAGTAGAGATCCAAGAGGCTCCTCTGCACAGTGAGGAGCAGAAGCATCGCCAGCAAAGCCAGCAGGGTCCCAGTGGGGCTGGTATTCAGGCGTCTGCACTGGCCTGACCGTTGGGTTCTGAGCCACCTGTGCACATTCACTATGTTCCTTTTAAAAGGGTCTTGTCCATCTCCCATCCTCCTATCTCCCTCTCCCTCCCTCCCTTCCTCCTGTTCTTCTCTCTCTCTCTCTCTCTCTCTCTCTCTCTCTCTCTCTCTCTCTCTCTCTCTCTCTCTCTCTCTCTCTCTCTCTCTCTCTCTCTCTCTGCTTCCCTGCCTGTCTGTCTCTTCCCCTCTGCCCCCAGAGGCCGGCCTCCCCTCTCTCCTCCCCCTTTTCCCACTCACTTTCCCCCAACAACAAACCCTCCACCCAAGCTCTGTCACATGGCATCTTTCTCCTGTGTGCTGCTTTTTTAAGTTACAAGTGGGGGTGGGACTGAATCTCTCTCCTCAGTGCTGCCACTACCTTACTAATGCTAATGCAACTCACAGCTCTGCCTGCCTCCGCCTCTGCCTCTGCTTCTGCCTCCAGAGTGCCACCATCCGCGGCTTCTCTTTTAGTTCTGCCTGGCCTTTCACCCCCTCACTGACCTCCTTATGCTCCCTCCTCCCGCTCCTGAGTTTCAGGTGTACCTTTGTACATACAGCAAATGTAAAGGTGCAGAGCCAGCTAATATCCTTTATAGCGGACTTTATAAAGAGAACACCCTTAGGTGTGAGACAGGATGAAGAAAACCAGTAGGAAGAACAGACAACAGAGCATGACTAATGGAGAAAAGGTGCTTGGTAAGGGCAGCACTGCCCAAGATGAATAACAAGCCACAGCCACTGTTCCAAAGTACATATACATAGAAATAAATCACAGCAGGGGTGACCATTGTCATCTACGGAGAATCTGCACAAAGCTTTAGCAAAATAATCCAGTATGTCTATAATACATAATTTAAAAAATAAAGTCCAAAGCCTTGCTAAGAATATATTCAGGGGCTGCAAATGTAAGGAAGTCAGCAGAGCACCTACCCCCCCCCATGGCTGAGCTCCCTTCCCAGTACCACATATATTGGACACAGTGGTAGATACTGGAATCTCAGTACTCAGGAGGTAGAGGCAAGAAAATCAGAAGCTCAAGGTTGAGGCTGACCAGATGGCTCCGCAGTTAAGAGTATTTGTCGAAGCCGGGCATTGGTGGTGCGCCTTTAATCCCAGCACTCGGGAGGGTAACCCCAGACCCAGGAGACCCACATAGTTCACAGACATACAGTGTGACACAAACCTACATATCCACGAAGAGGTAATGTTAAATGAGACCACGTCTCCAAAGACTCCCGGAAGGCAAGCCTGTGGGTAATTTTCCTGATTCGGGATTGATGTGGGGGTAGGAAGAGTAGTCCTGGATGGTCTAAGGATGCAGGCCGAGCAATGGATGGGGAGCAAGCCAGTGAGCAGCACTCCTCCATGGCCTCTGCACCAGTCCTGCCTGCAGTTTCCTGCCCCAACTTCCTCAGTGGTGGAGTAAGACTTAAAGCTGAAATAAAACCTTCCTCCCAGATTTTGGTCACAGAGCTTTATCATTTCAGTCAAAACCCTAATTTGTGCAGACAAAACATAGATATGTATGTGTGTATGTATGTATGCATGTATATATGTATGTATGTATGTATATATTTTTTTTTTATTTTTCGAGACAGGGTTTCTCTGTGTTGCTTTGGAACCTGTCCTAGAACTGGCTCTGTAGACCAAGCTGGCCTTGAACTCACAGAGATCCGCCTGCCTCTGCCTCCTGAGTGCTGAGTTTAAAGGCATGCGCCACCAATGCCTAACAGATACAATATTTTTTTTTAAGAGTCCAAGGTCATCCTTTTCTACACAGAAAATTCAAGACTAACAATGATGACCAATAGCAGCTTCCCAAACACTGAAACAAATAAACAAAAAAATCCCAAACCAGCACAAAGCAACTGCGGTGGTCGGAATGCAAATGGCACCATAGGCCCATGTGTTTGCTTGGTTCCAGTTGGTGCGGCTGTCTGGGAAGAACTAGGAGTTGCGGTCTTCCTGGAGGAGCTGTGTCCATCGGTGCGGGCTTGAGGGCGAGGATTCATGGCATTCTGTGTGCTCTCTGACTCCTGCTTGATCAAATGTGAGCTCCCAGGAGCCCCTGCCTTTGCTCCACCCTCATGGGCTCGACTGAAACCACAGCCCATTAAATGCTTTGTTTATCTTTTTAATTTACTTATTTTTGTTTTCTTTTTTGAGACAGGATTTCTCTGTGTAGCTCTGGCTGTCTTGGAACTCACAGAGATCCACCTGCCTCCACTTCCTGAGTGCTGGGACTAAAGGCGTGCTCCTCCACCACCTGGACAAAGGCTTTTTAGAAATCAGTTGCTTTGATCATGGTTTTGTGTCAGTGACAGAAGACGCACTAACACAGCACAGACAGGTGGCTTGCCGTGGAAATCAGCATCCTCTCCGCACCTACTCCCTGCAGACATCAGGTTGGTGGGGAGGAAGGCAGCCATGAGCCACATAGCCTTTCTTCTCTTTCCAAGACTTATTTATTAAATGTATGAGCGCTTTGCTCACATACATGTCTGTGCACTGTGCTCATGCCTGTTGCCCATGGAGAAGAGGGCATCAGACCCTCTGGAACTGGAGTTACAGACAGTTGTCTGAGTTCTCGGGATTACCCTGAGTCCTCTGCAAGAACAAGACATGCTCTTGGCTGCTGAGCGTCTTCCCAGGCCCACGCCGCCTTTGTGAGCACTCACTCTACAGGAGCAACCGTTGGTTTTAAGAAAGGAGACCAGTTGATCCTTGGCAGCAGTATGAAATCCAGAAGTCCCACTTAAGTGAGACCAGGAGCATGCACAGGTCTGTCGGGGTGGTAAGGGGCTTCGCCATAGTCGGCCAGAGCTGAGTTCCAAAAGAAGTTTATCCAAACCAAGCCAAACCATATTAGCCCCAATCTCAAGTGTGGGAAGAGCTCAACCTAGTCAAAGGCAGCTGGATGCTGAAATGAGAATTGTGTCAGGACAACCGCAAACATAACCACTAGCCCTGTAGCATAGAGGAAACCAGGCCCACAGAGAGAACATTCCACACGTAAGTACAATTGCTGCTCCGGCTAAGGCCCACGTCTGCTCCCAGCACCCACAATGCGGTGCACAACCACCTACAGCTCTAGTCTTAAAGGAGACAGCACCCTCCTCTGTGCCCTCTGGGCACCGGGTACACATATGGAGCATAAACACGCATGCGGCAGAGCGCTCACATAGTTACGTACATCTAATCATTAAAAACAAACAAGCTTGCAGTGGTGGCACACACCTTTAATCCCGGCGCTGGGGAGGCAAAGGCGGATGGATGTCTTGAGTTTGAGGCCAGCTGGGTCTACAGAGTGAGTTCCAGGACAGCCACGGCTACACAACACAGTGAAACCTCATCTCGAAAAAACAGACAAAAAAGAGTAAACATTAAAAAGGAAGGAAGGAAGGAAGGAAGGAAGGAAGGAAGGAAGGAAGGAAGGAAGGAAGGGGGAGAGAGAGAGGGAGAAAGAATGAGTATTAGCCCTGAACATCAAGGCACAGGGACGGTAGTGTTCTCAATTTTCTTTGAACTATTCCAATTTTCAGTTTTCTGTATCATATTAATAAAACCGGACCTTCACTTGACAGGGTAAGGCCACACTGCCTAAATATAAAGATTCTTACTAGCTGCACCCTCCCTTGTCCACTGACTCCTTCCCTTGGCTATGAGCCATGCTTTGCCCTGGGGACGGTACCTCATCGTTGCTTATCTCCAGGGGCTCCTGAGAACACAGGCCAGAGCTGCTGAGGTAATCCTGACACAGCCTCTTCACCACGGCATACAGCTCTTCAAACTCCTTATACACAGCAGGAAAGAAAGGCCTCGCTCCGCGACTTCTCTCGACCTTTGTGAAGGTGAAGGTGAGCAGAGTTAAAACAGGAAATGAAAGCGTAAGTTAACCCTGGAGACCGAGGGAGCTGAGGTCCTCGCCCCGGCAGTGCTCAGTGGCCAGCGTCTCCTTCGCTTCCTAGTGGTGCCACCACCATGCCCAGCTCTGAGAGGCCAGGTTGGGCTGGGGGCCGGAAAACAAACCCTTAGGGTGAAGGCCACAAACCCTGGGGTCAGGGTGACCTCACAGGGGGCATACAGTTGGCAAAGGGCACCCTCAGCTCCTACGGGGCACATTCCCACCTCCTAAGGCCACCATGGCTTTCCACCGTTGCTCCCTGCACAAAGTGAAAACAATCAAGGGAGGGAGGGACACAGACAGAATCTGGGTGCCAGACCTCTCTCCAGCTCTGTCCTGGGGAAGGAAAATGGCCTGGTGTGTTCCAAAGGAAGTAGGGAGACAGCTCACTCACGGTGTGCTCAGGCTATCCCTCTACCTACAGGGAGACAGCTCACTCACGGTGTGCTCAGGCTATCCCTCTACCTACAGGGAGACAGCTCACTCACGGTGTGCTCAGGCTATCCCTCTACCTACAGGGAGACAGCTCACTCACGGTGTGCTCAGGCTATCCCTCTACCTACAGGGAGACAGCTCACTCATGGTGTGCTCAGGCTATCCCTCTACCTACAGGGAGACAGCTCACTCACGGTGTGCTCAGGCTATCCCTCTACCTACAGGGAGACAGCTCACTCACGGTGTGCTCAGGCTATCCCTCTAACTCACCTTCATCACAAGAAGTTCACACAGGGTCACCACCTGAGCCAGCTGAGGCAGAACCAGTTCCACCAGCTCTTCCCGGCCACCCTGCTTGAGAGCCTGCAGAAACAGAGTTTGACACCTTTAACTGGAGTTGGCGTGACTTGGGCAGAAGGATCCAGACTCCAGCTGTACGCAGTTGCACACCGTTGTCCAGCAACAGAACACCATGGTCAGTCATGGCGCATCCCAGGGGAAGAGGCTGTGAGTGCCAGGGGCTCGGTGCAGGGGACAGCCACACAGCTGCGGGCAGCACCTAGCACTGGCAGGCACTCAAACGGGCCCCCTGCCTCAGCCCTCTGAGTATTAGAGCATCATAGCGCCTGGTCCTGAGGAGGGTCGGCAAGTGGTGTAGGGAGAGGAGGGTGTGAGCCTGCAGGGGCCACAGCAGCAAAGGCAGCACTATCAGAAAAGGGAGCAGGTAAGGACTGGGGGGCGGGGACTAGGGTGGGGGTGGGGTGGGGGCTGTGAAGAAAGAGGCTGAGCCAGGGTAGTAGTTTAGCCTATTTCTCTCAGCACTTGGAAGGCTTGAGGAGAGCTTGGCAGGGCCAGCCTGGGCTCCATAATGGGAGTTTGAAGCCAACCTGGGCTACAGAGTGAACGATGTCCCAAAAACAAGAAGGAGGAAGGGAAGACAGATAAGAGGGAGTGAGCTCTAGCCTGAGCAGCGGTGGCCCTCTGTGCCCTCCATACAACATGGAAGATGAGGCGGCGCACAGGCACCACCTACCACGCACAGAGTCTTCTTCCTTTGGGAGATTGTTGGGGGTGGTTTGGGTTTGTTTTGCTGGAGAAAGTATTTTACTATGTAGCTCTGGCTGGCCTTGAAGACCCAGAGGACTGTCTGTCTTTGCCTCAAGTATTGAGATTACAGGTGGGTACTACATGCCCAGCCACTGGTGAGTTTTCTGATGAGAGATGTGGCTCCAGAGAAAGGACTTGTCGGGAAGTACAAAGGTGGAACCTGCAGATTGAAAACACCAAGTGTGTGAGGTGTAGGAGGCCATGTGGCCCAGGCTTAGAGAGGGCAACAGTAACTGCCAAGATGTAGGGCCCGGAGAAGCCAATGGGAAAACTTACTGGCAGGACAAAACTGAACTACAGGCCTGCCTGACTGGCGCACAAGATCCATCCCCAGAGCCCAGATGAAGGTAGGAGAGCCAACCCTGCCAAGTTCATCTCCACACGGGTGCACACACAGAGCCACACGTGCACACACATGCACACACACTAAATAAACAAGTTTAACTTGAACGCTGAAAAGCTGTAGGAAAGGCAACCCTGTGGCTTCAGCCCTATGGATGTGCAGGAAAGCCGGGCTGTTTGGTGTCACCTTGCCGTGACCTAACTCCGGGCAAGCTTTTAATAGCACTCGTCTCTTTAGTGTTAGCAGTGAGACATCCACCTGGCGGCTTTGTCAACGACAGGTTTGGCTGTCACTCCCCCGCTTCCTGCCGGAGTGCCAGCTATGTCTAGTTTGCATAACCGGGGCCTGATGTTATGGGCACACAGTTCATGTAAAATACACGTGAACTTCTTGGGGGAGGGAGGGGTCTCATATACGAGTCAGCGTGGCCCTGCTCACAGCAGCCACTCAACTACAGGACAGACCAGGTGTTGGCAGGAGGACAGAGTCCCATGGCAGGGACCAGGGAGGCAGTGGGGCTGAGCTGCGTAGATGGTACCGACTCTAATGCCACCCCCTAACTCCAATGGCCCCATCTCAAGTCTACAGTCAGTCATCCAAGGTTGCTGACGCCAGGGGAATGGAGCAAAGCCGTAATCTGCATTATGCCACGCTGTACCTAAGACACGCTCTAGGAAGACCACTTTGCAGAGATCCAGGTCTTAATCACGGAGCCATGTCTCTAGACCCATGGCCTGGAGCTCCCACCCTCTTACTCCAGCCTCCCCTCGTGTGCACCACACACGGCTAGGATGGTGTTTTACTTTTAACTTCAGAAACCTGACAGTGAGCCAGATAGTGGCTCAGGCCTGTAGCACCAGCACGCAGGGGACGGAAGCAAGAAGGCTGTGAGACCAAGGCCAGCAGGAGCCTATGCATTGTGACCCTGTCTTAAAACAAACGAGAAACAGAGAGGAGGCAGCAGAGAGTTGTTAGATACTGGACCACACAAGCTGACTGCCAGTACCCTGTGTTAAAATGAGGTACCTCCTGGAGCTGAGCTCCCGGGGAGACGCTCAGCCTGGAAGGGGCAGCAGGGCCGCTGTTTGGCTGGACAGCTCCACTCTGCAAGAGGCTGGCTGTGCTGGACTCTGCCTGGCTCGCCCAACTCCCATTCTGAGGCTCTAGGCATTTCTCCGGTCTCTGAAGAGTCGGGGCACTTCTGCTTTCTGGTTCAGGTACCACGGCCTCTTCAGCTTCAACAGGCTTACCGGTCTTGACAGTGTTGCATACCCAAAAATAAAACAAAAAGAGAATTTGAAAAATCATGCCTTATATCATGGAAATCTTAAAGCAGAAAAATGTCCAGTCTAATGCAATGAACTTCCTACACTGTTTTTCTTTAGTTAACACTCTTTAACCAGCATGGCACATTCTAAACTTTCCCAACACTTGGGAGGCAGAGGCCAGGACCTCAGTGAGTTCAAGTTCAGCCTGGTCTACATAGTGAGTTCTAGGACAGCCCGAGTTACATCGTGAGACCCCTGTCTCGAAACACAACAAAACAAAATAAAAAAGAATGGAATCCATGGGACAGCTCAGGAGTCAACAGAGCCGTGTGCTCCTCCAGAGACCGGGTTCTATTCCCAGCACCCACATGGGGGCTCACACCCCATCCGCAACTCCAGTTCCAGGGGTTCGATGCTCTCTCTGGCTTCAGACACAAGGGACACACATGGTGCACAGACATACATGTAAGCAAAACATCCATAACACATACAATTAATCAAAAGGAGGAAGGAAGCCACTAGGTGGAAACTGTAATGGGGTCAGTTGGGGACTTGGCTGGGGACCAAGGCCAGGAAGATGTGTTCACTTAGAATTCCAGAATTCCCACCTGCCATGTGAGTCCCCACCATGACATTCAAATGAGTTTGCCCCTTTCTGAGACCTCACTCAAAGGGGAGCAGTTGTCTCTCCTCTCTCCTCCTCCCCCTCCTTCTGTCTTTCTTTCCAATGACGCCCAGAGCCTGCGTATGACCTTAAGCTTCCAGGGTGGCACTCTGGGCTTCCTGGGGCTTTTCTGAAGTTCCCTCCACCTTGTAGCTGCCTCCAGGCGGCCTCGTCTCGAGCAGCATGGCTTTCGCTCCTGCTGTCTCTGCTCTCCCTCTCCCTTATACACGGCTCTGATGCTTACAAGTTGCCTGCCCTGGGTTTTCTTTTAAACTCTAGTTTAAAAGAACTCTAGTTTTGTATCCGTTCTTAAATTCATTTATTGATAAGACTAAGAATCCTAAGAGGGGACCCCAATTCCCCAGATATCATTTGATGACTCTGCTGGGACTCCCAAAGGTTTCCATAAACATTTCTTTCCTGCCTTTTAATTGCTTAATTGGCAGAGAAAATGAACCCCTTCCTGCACTCCCAGACAGCATCAATGGAGTGTGCTAAAAACAAAACCAAGGGGCTGGAGTGATGGCTAGGAGCCCTGGCCACTCGTCCAAAGGACCTGGTTTAGTTCCCAGCACCACATGGCTGTTCACGACCATCTGTGACTCCCATGGCATCTGGCATCCTCAGGTAGCATACATGCATACCCAACGAACATAAAGATTTTGTGTAAAAAGCCAGGCTTGGTGGCATATGCGTTTAATCCCAGCACTCCAAAGGTAGACCAAGTGGGTATATCTCTGGGCGCTCCAGGACAGCCTGATCTACTTAGGGAGTTCCAAGCCTACCAGGGCTACTAGGTGAGACCTGCCTCAGAAGCAAACAGTAACCTGGGAGACAACTAACTGGCGGGTTCAGGTTGGTTTTAGAGCTTGTTAACAATGGAGACTCTGGTTCATATCCTCCAAGCAGACGAGCAATCTACAGGTGTCTTCAGGGGCTAGCCTCTGCTCTCCCTGGTTGAGAAAGGGCAGGATGCCTTTTGCCTTCATAAATCTATGTCCTGCTTTTAAGCAAATAGAGGGAGAGCAGAGAGTGCCCGGCGCACACTGCTTCTGTCTTCAGCTCAGTTACCCTTCATATTTAGGGAAGGCACCTTCTGCTGTCCAGCACCACCCCGGCCCCACACAACTGGGGACACAGAGTGGGCTCGTCCTTCCTTCCTTCCTTGTTTGTTTATTTTGAGGCCAGACTTTTCTGTGTAGCCCTGGCTGTCCTGGAACTCACTCTGTAGACCAGACTGGTCTCAAAGTCAGAGATCCTCCTGCCTCTGCCTCCCAAGTGCTGGGATTAAAGGTGTGCACCCCAACCCAGCTCAAAGTGGCTTTTCAAAAGTTGATGCTTTCTAGGACTAGAGAGATGACTCAGTGGTTAAAAGCATACATGGTCACAAGAGCTGAGCTTGGTCCCCAGGATCCACTGTAAGTGGCCCATGTACATACACACATACACATAAACATAGTAAGATTGCAGTGCAGACTTTGAAGCCAAAAGATTTGGCCTGACCCCGCGGGACTAGACCTAGAAGTGCTGGGCTGGGCTTGATCGCGTCCCCTCTGGGCCTCACTGCAGCTCCTCACTGAGGAGTGCTCATTAAGAAAATGTACAGAGCTGTGGTGGTGATGGTGGTGCATGCCTTTAGTTCAAGACCAGCCTGGTCTACAAGAGCTAGTTCCAGGACAGCCTCCAAAGCCACAGAGAAACCCTGCCTCTTGGAAAACCAAACAAAATGTACAGGGGCTGGGCATAGGGTGAAGCAGCCTAGGCTTTGAATCCCAGTACCGGGGAGGTAGAGGCAGGAGGATCTCAGAAAACAAAATGTACAGAGCCAGGGAATGGCCAGAGCACCTGCCTGGAAGCGGAAGCAGTCCTTCCCACTAAGAGGAGATGAGGAGGAGGGAGGAGAGGAAGGGGAGGAGAGGTACAATGAATGTGACTGATTCTCCGGCACAGGACCGCCCCCTGTCTACATAAAATAAATGGCACCGAGGCTAAAGGCAAGGATAATGCTCTCAACCCCACCAGGCTGCCCCAGGCCTCCACCACCAGGCCCAGGACATCTCTCCTGGGCCCAAACGTTCTGTCCAGACCCCAAGGTAGCAGTAATCAAACATTAAAGTAGCTTTGCTCCACTGCGGGAGAAAGACCTCAGCAGGCAGCACTATGGAGTGTGCCCCAGACCTGACCTTTCCCACACTCCTGTCACTTGAGTATTACAGACCAGCCATGGCCATGTCCCCCAAATGTTCCCGCCAAGAGGGCCATGGACAACAGAATCACACCTTCCACTTGGTCAGCATGAGCGTAATGACTGTGGGTCTCGGACCCTCAGGACCTGGGTCCTGAGTCCCATGTGACACCTAAGATTCTGTTGAAGGATGGGGGAAAGTGCTCCACCACACAAGAGTGTCACCTGTGGGATTCGCCAGGCTGACTCTGCCTCTTCTGCGCAGACAGCAGCGGGTGTGTGCAGCGCAGGGGAGCCCACGCGCCCGGCCTGGCTCCCGGCAGCTTTCTCCGACAGCGACGTCTCAGGCTCCAGCTGGCCATGGCCCGGATTGAGTTTAAAATGCCTCGCCAGCCCCCCCTTTCCTATGTATGACTTTCCGCAGGCCTGACACTTGAAGGCCTTGGGCCTCAGGGCACACCCCTCAATGTCAAAGAGCCCCCGCTTTTCTGTGTGCTCGTCCTCCTCGTCTACACTCAACTCTGAGTAGTCATCAGAGTCTGACAGGCGCCCGTCTGCTAAGTCCTCCGTTTTGATGAATTTATAATCTCTGGCTTTATATCTGGGAGGCCGGGATATCCGTCCAGAGCGTGTCTTCACCTTTAAAGATTTCTTCGGCTTTTCCGTATGCGCTGTATGCAAGCTGGAAATGAACAGGTGTGCTGAACTGGATGAGACAGGAGGCCCGGAGGCTGCCAATGGGCTCAGGGTGACCCCATGCTCATTTGCAGCCTGAGGGGCCCTGGCTGTCCTGGAGGGGACTGGCTGAAGGGCTGGCAGTGGCTTCTGTACATGCACGGGAGGAGCAGGGGGCTGGGGGGAGGCTCTGAGGGAGCACAGCTGTGAGCCAGTGCTCCCCAGGACGTGCACCCTGTGCAGCTGAGGGCTGGGGACGCACAGCCTCGGGAGGCAGCTTCCACGTTGTTGGCTTCGTCTTGCTGTTGTAGGATGGATGGTGGCCAGAGGGGGCATTGGCCTTTCTTTACTTTTTGTGTCACCGGATGTCACCTTGACACAAATGGCTTCAAGTTGCTTAAACACAAAAAGAAAGAGGGAGAAAGAAAAGAAACATTACTATTTCCCAACAGCTGTGCTGCTTTCATCCCCACTACCTCCCAACAGTTGTGCGCTACCTAAAGCGGTGCAGAGACCCGAACTCGGGTCCTCTGAAAGAACAATACACACTCTTAACTACTGAGTCATCCCTACAGCGGCCCCCCTGTGTGCGTGTGTGTGTGTGCGTGTGTGTGTGTGTGTGTGTGTGTGTGTGTGTGTGTGAGCTATGTGTGCGCAGATGCCTGAAACTGGCAGAGGAGATGAGAAGCCATAGCTAGAGTTATCACAGGTGAGCTGCTCAGTGGGTGCTGGGGACAGAAGTAGATCTTCTGGAAGAGCAAAAGACATTCTTAATCACTGAGCCATCTCTCCAATCTTCTTGACAGATCAAAAGAAACACTTTCTAATAGTATCAAAGGGGACTGGAGAGATGTCTCAGAGATTAAGAGCACTGGCCGTTCTTCCAAAGGACGAGGTTTAATTCCCAGCACCCACACGACAGCTCATAACTATCACTTCATTCCCAGGGTATCTAAGGCCCACAGACATATAAGCAAGCAAAACACCACACGCATGACATTTTTGATAATGTATTATTTTATGCGCATTGGTGTTTTGACTGCATGTATGCTTGTATGGGGGTGTGGGATCCCCTGTAACTGGAGTTACAGACACTTATGAGCTGCCGC
The DNA here is from genome assembly GCA_030556225.1 of Cricetiscus sungorus. Taxonomy (NCBI): domain Eukaryota; kingdom Metazoa; phylum Chordata; class Mammalia; order Rodentia; family Cricetidae; genus Cricetiscus; species Cricetiscus sungorus. Next base: position 2,654,090 of record JANBXA010000588.1, read on the forward strand.
ATGTGGTGCTGGGAACTGAACCCGGGCCCTCCGGAAGAGCAGTCCATGGATGCTCTTAACCTCTAAGCCATCCCTCCAGCCCCCACATAAAAATTTTTTAAGAGAGCAGTATCTTAGCCAAGTATAATAGTACACATCTTTAACCCCATAATTCTGAAGGCAGAGGCAAACAGATCTCTGTGAATTGTAGGTCAGCCAAGGGTACATAGTGAGATCCTGTCTCAAAAACTAAAACAAAATAGTATGATCCCAAATTGGGAGTGGTGACATACATACTTGTGACCTCAGCATTCAGGAGGGTGAGGCAGGAGAATTGCCACAAGTTTCAGATTGTCCTGAACTACATAATAATAGATTATGTATCATCTCAACATCAACCATCAAGTAAGTAGACAACTCCATCTCCTGTAGCCTGACTGAATTTTTCAAGATTTCTTTCCAGGAACACACACCTAGATATAAGGTTGCAGTTTCAACAGTTTTGTTTCTTTTCTTTTTTCTTTTTTTCTTAATTCAATAAAAACTGTGTATGCTTTTTGACCCAGTAATTCACTTTCTGGATTCCGTTGAGGCAGCACTGACTGCCTGTCGTAGCCAGACACCTACCAAAGCAAAGTGTTGCCTCTGACAGCGTCCCACAAGTATTTACTGAGCACTGGGAGAGAGGAGAGACAACCACGTATTTAACAACAGGGTGACTGGGAAGAGGCCAGGAGCAGGCCAGGGCAGCGGGAGAGAAAGGTTCCTGCTCTTGCAGAACAGAAATAACTAGCATTTTTTCCAGAAAGTGGCAATCACCATCCAGGCCATCCAGGCTGATTAATCACCATCAGCACAAATTAAAACTCAGGACTGGTGGTCACTTGGTAAGGGGTGGGGGCTATCCTGTGCTCTGGAGAATACCGGGTGGTGTCCCTGCCTTGACCCACCAGATGCCAGTAGCATCTCCAAGCTGTGACAAAGTTTGTGTTTTTCCAGGGGCTGGGGATGCAGCGCCAATGATCTCAGACTAGCACACCCTCTACAGACCCGATCTACTAGGGGGCGGTTGGTAACAGTGTCGCCCAGGGCAGAACTACCACGCAGGTCAAGCGGGAATGCCCCGTTGTCTGCATGCCTGGTGCACTGTTACAACCAGCAGACCGTCTTTGTGATTATAGAGTATGAAGACGTGTGTAGAGCAGGGCAGACGCCCCTGAGCACGATTCCGGGGCTGCTTGTGACTCAATGATACCTAGTTTACCGTGCACATCTTCAAGGACCACTGTCTGTCTCACTTCACTGAAAGTCACCTGTGGGTGCCACAAAGGTGGCTCCACTCATCTTGGCACAAGGACAGAGTTCAAAGCCGTCAGAAAGTCACAAGTCCTAAAGGTCAAAGGTGTGGCTACAGAAGGTGTTTGGCCTCTTAGTCTAAGTCACAACAGGCCTGAATCTGAGCTGTGGCTGCCCCTGACCTCAAGGCTGGGGAGGAGGAGTTGAATGTAAGGTGTGGCCACTGAACCCTTAGAATAGGTGAGGAAGAAAAGTGTCCCTATGCATGATTCTGTGTCCCCTTTTCTGGACAAGGTCTGCCCTCCTGGCCCTCATTCTGTCTCTCTTTAGGGTCTGTAGCTAGCCTGTCCCTCCTCCAACTCCCCCACTCCCATCTCAGCCCTGCAAAGACCTTCCACAGCCGTCCAGACTTTTTATTTTCTGAGTTTTTACGCCTCGCAGTTTCGGGAGCCGTGTGAGCAGGGAACCCGGGTGTCCTGGGTGCCGACCGGACAGGGCACTGGCACCGGCTGGAGGTCGCTGCGTTGGCCGAGCTCGCTCTGGTGCTTCTCTTACCTAACCCTCAGCCCAGGGCACGGACCCACCCCCATCACAGCCCCCTCGTCACCCCAGGGCGTGCCCCGTGCTCTCCGCTGGCGCTGAAGACGCGCGTCCCCTAGTGAGGAACCTGCCATGCTACAAGTGCAGCACAGAGGGACAGGAGGACAGGGGGACAGAGGGACAGAGGGACAGGGAGACAGGGGGACAGAGAGACAGAGGGACAGAGAGACAGAGGGACAGGGAGACAGGGGGACAGGGGGACAGAGGGACAGAGGGACAGGGAGACAGGGGGACAGAGGGACAGAGGGACAGGGGGACAGAGGGACAGAGGGGATAGAGGGGACAGAGGGACAGGGGGACAGAGGGACAGGGGGACAGAGGGGATAGAGGGGACAGAGGGACAGGGGGACAGAGGGACAGGGGGACAGAGGGGACAGGGGGACGGGGGATAGAGGGGACAGAGAGACAGAGGGGCAGGGGGGGACAGAGAGACAGAGGGACCAGGGGGACAGAGGGACAGGGGGACAGAGGAACAGGGGGACAGAGGGACAGGGGGACAGAGGGACAGAGGGGACAGAGGGACAGGGGGACAGAGGGACAGGGGGACAGAGGGACAGGGGGACAGAGGGGACAGGGGGACGGGGGGATAGAGGGGACAGAGAGACAGAGGGGCAGGGGGGACAGAGAGACAGAGGGACGGGGGGGGGGGACAGGGGGACAGAGGGACAGGGGGACAGAGGGGACAGAGGGACAGGGGGACAGAGGGGACAGAGAGACAAAGGGGACAAAGAGACAGAGGGGACAGAGGGACAGGGGGACAGGGGGACAGAGAGAGGGACAGGGAGACAGGAAGACAGGGGGACAGGGGGACAGAGGGGACAGAGGGACAGGGGGACAGGGGGACAGAGGGACAGGGGACAGGGGACAGGGGACAGGGGACAGGGGGGACAGGGGGACAGAGGGGACAGGAGGACAGAGGGACAGAGGGACAGGGGGACAGGGGGACACGGGGGCACAGGCCTGGAGGGAGCGCGCAGGCTCGGGAGGGAAGGGCGCGCAGCGCAGCGCAAGGCAGGACGGCGTCCCCGAAGCCACCACGGCGCCGTCCCCGCGGCCTCACCTGGGGCGACAGCAGGCGCGGGGCCCCGGCGCCCGGTCCCCGCTGCAGGGCGGCCTGCTGGGCCGCGTCCCGCGCCGGCTGCGCCCGCGTCACCTGCTCCAGGACCCGCCGCAGCTGCTCGGGGTCCAGCGGCGCCACGCGCACGGCGCTCGGGCTCTGGCCGGGAAGCGCCGAGCCACTGCCGCCGCCACTCCCGCGCTCTGGTTCCGCGCCCGCCATGGCGGCCGAAGCGGGGACTCGAACCCGCGTCGCCCGTGGCGGCGGCGCGGAAGTGCGTCACCCGGCCGGGAAAGGGCGGGATCTACGGGTGCTCCACAGGCCAAGATACCTCCGAGGCTGGGAAGCGGGAGTTGTGCTGAAGTGCCGCCCCCTCGCGGAGGACGCTGCTGCGGCCAGCCCTGGTTCGAGCCTCAGCTGTCACCAGATCCGAGATGATGTCTGGGATTCCGGTGCAGCAGTTCTTCGTTGCAGAGACCCTGACCTACACTAATCCCTAACCCTGAAGTTAAACGTCTTTCTAACCCCATTTGGTGAATTTGGGGCTATAGGCACGCACTGCCACTCCTGCTTATAAGCGGTGCTGGAGCTCAAACCATTGCTTTTTGAATGCTAGGACAAATACTCCACCAAGCTAAGATTTAAATTTTGCTTTTTTCGTGAGTGTCAGAACAGGCTCCAAAACTACACAGAGAAATAGTAACCCTGTCTAGAAAAACCAAAAAATAAAAATAAAATAAATAAATAATAAAATTATTTTGTTGTTTATTATTACCTTTTCCTCTTTTTTGAGACAAGGCCTCCTGCTGCAACCCTGACTGATCTCGAGCTTCTGTCTCAGCCTTCTTCTCAGTGCCTCCTGCAGTAGCCATGCAGAGCGGGCTAGCAGCCCTGTAGGCCTGGGGCGTTCTTACAGTTTTACTCAACTGAAGATAGTTCAACGCAGTAAAGAATTTCGTGAACAAAGGTTAGCGTAGATTTAAGAGCAAGGGTTACAGGAATGACAGAAGCTCTGGAGAAGATTGAAGCATGCAAGTATGTTCAGGGAGTGTAACCTTGAGTTACATCCTCTTGCAGAGTTGCTTACACCTTAGAACTCTAAGTGAGCCTTATCTTGGTATACAGGAACCTGCTCAATAGGTGGTCTCTTCCACTCATTCCAGGTACTGAGTGCCCGGAACTGAGATGGGCCTGGCCCAGGAACTAAGATAAGCAGACGTTTATGGTCTGATGTTTATTGTCTGGGATAATTACCAGGACCCTGGAGTTAGCAGAAGCTACCCCTCCCCATTTCCTCCCCGCTTTGCTTTAAAAGCTCCTTTTTACATCAATAAAGTTAGACCTTGACAAATGCACTGCTTGGTCTCCTTCCTTCTTTCTCTCCCATTACTTTCAGGTTCTAGCCCACCTCGACCCACGAATAACTAGGCCCTGCAGGTCGGGGCAAGGGAGCTTCTCGAGTTTAAATGTCTGAGCAGTACCCACACATAAATTTTGGTGGCTCTCAAGTTACAATCCAAAAGGTTGCCCGAGGAAACCTTTTTTCCTCCTCGATAAATGAGTTCAGAGGGTGGCTCTGGGGGGCCTTAGGTGGGACTGACCAGATAAAACCGTGGTCACAAGGATTGCACAAAGGGGTTAATATGTTTTATATTTATGCAGTCTCTTATGAGGCTCCTAGAAAATGGCAGGTTTACACGTGGGAAAGGGAATAGGCAGTGTATGCTTAGGCCACATACACGGTTTATTAGTCTTGACATCGCTATGGGGAGTGGGTGTTGAGGCAGGGTTTCTCTAAGCCCTGGCTGTCTTAGCACTCCCTCTGTAGACCAGACTGATCTTGAACTCGGGAGATCTGCCTGCCTCTGCTTTGAGTGCTGGGATTAAAGTCATGTGCCACCACACCCAGCTCTTAACATTGTTATTTTAAACCTTTCTATATCGATGCTCGAAGGAGTATTCTGTTAGCAGCCTTCACAGTAATTATTGCGGATTGTGCTGGAATCATTGTCTACTAGTTGGCAAGAGGCTTCAGCCAGACTCTGGAGTGATAGGGTTTAAGCAGAGGGGTTTTTATTAGGGAAAGGGATCATAAAATGGGAGGGTGGAGACTAGCCTCCTGGGACAGGAGCTGCAGGAGAGAGGGAGGGGAGGACGGCGGGTGGGCAGGGCCCTTTTAAAGGGAACACAGTGAATGTGCACAGGTGGTGCTCTCAGTGGCTACAGCAGAGGGTGCATCCTGTCAGGCCCCCAGGGGCAGGCCGGGGCAGATGCCTGAATACTCACACTGGGTACCTTCAGAGGCCAAAAGAAGCTATGGACTGCCCTGGAACAGGTAGAGATGGTTGTGGGGCCACCGTGTGGGAGCTGGGAATGGAGCTCAGGGCCTCGGTAAGAGCCCCAGTGATCTCAACCTCTGACCCACCTCTGCACCCCAAACGTTTGCGTGTTTAACATTCACACTCACAAGCCTCCTAAGTGCTTCTCCAGGGCGACACGCCCTCACCTGCCTGCCTGCCGCCTACACTGTGCACATCTTGAGGACAGGAATAACATATTGTTCATTGGGCACCTTACACAAGCTCTGGCCCAAAATACACACTCCGGGGAATGATGGACGGGTGGATGGGCAGACGGATGGACAGGTGGACAGGAGGGTGGGTGGGTGGACGGGTGGACAGGTGGATGGGTGGGTGTTAATGGAAATATAGATGGATGGTGGGTGGTGAGGTGAGATAAATGAGTGGGTAGATGGCACCCTCCAGGTCTGTTCATCTGAAAGACCCACAGAGCGTGGTCCCTCGCGCTCCCACTCAGGAAAGGCGGCTCCCAAAATCACCCAGGAGAAGCGGTCTTGATGCAAAAGCATGAGGTCCTTTATATTGCACTGGGGCCCCCAGTCATACGCCACGCAGGGGTAGAGGACTGAGGACCCTGGGTACAGAATTGAGACAGCTTTTATAGGGTTACAACAAAGCCCACGCATCGTAACCAGAGCCGGTTCGTGAGGACCAATCAGTTTCCTACAGCCCCGGAGGTCCGCATGTGTGTGGGCTCCTGGGTCGGGTGACAAATGGCAGTTAGGTTTGGTCACTGGGGCGGGGGCTTCACAAGCAGCTTACAAAGTCAGGTAAGCGGCAAGGAGGCATTTAGTATTTTTGAACTTGTAGCTTCCTGGGGTCAGTGGAGAGTTAGGCTACATTTTTCCATCCTTACACACCCAGCTCCACCCAGCTCCATCGTAGCTTCTCTCTTTACGTAGCGGCTCTGTGTGCGTCCCTCCTCCCTGAGTAGTGCAGTCAGCCACTGGGACACACACTTATTAACCCCTGTGGGGCGAATGGGAGTCCCTGTCCTGGGAAGCTTGCAGTCTAAATAGGAAGAGTGGAACTGGCGATTGCAGCTCAAGGGTCTGGGCACAGCCTGCCGCCTGGTCTGCCTGGTTCTGATCACTTTTCTTTCACCACAGGATTATTGTTATTATCATTATTATTATCATCATCATCATCATCATCATCATCATCATCATCATTATTATTACTCTCTCTGTGTGTATGGACAGCCCATTTGACAAAGGGTAGAGCAGCCTGGAGTCTCACATCTCAGGCGATGGGGGCAGGAGGCTCTTGTGTTTAAGGTGAGCCTGGGCTACGGAAAACAAAGGATTTTGTTAAACACCGCTGACTGGACCAGAGACTGGAGCATCCCGAGAGAAACTAGTTCACTGTCCTCGTCTCCAAAAGGAAACCAAGAGGAAGAAGTTCTGACAGCAGGGGCGGAGACAAGGTCGGCTCCCGGACCTTCTGAGATTCTGAGACGCACGGTCGGTTCCGGCTTCCCAGGAAGAGCCACAGGCAGCTTTCAGAGCTGAGAACCAAAGTCGCTGCATTTTCAAATTTCTTGTAAAAAAAAATGAACTGCTTGGCCCGTACGGGGATCGAACCCGCGACCTTGGCGTTATTAGCACCACGCTCTAACCAACTGAGCTAACCGGCCAGACGAGTGCGCTGCTGTCTCAGATCGCCTACAAGGTTTTGAGCCATCCTATGCCCAGCTGCTAGCTCCTTTTTTCTTCCAAGCTCTTTCTTCTGTGTTGTCCCTTGACCAGACGGTAAAACTGTCACCCGGGCTCCAAGGAAACGCTAGGTGCCTGTCCGAGGCCTGACGCCGCAGTAAGGATGCTTTCCAGGTCAAAGCTCCGAAAATCTTTGCAGCCAGAAATCTAGTGTACTAGCTAGCGCCTTTAGTAGGGCTAAATCAAACCTAGACCTCGGAAATCCAGACAAAAAGCAAAGAGCCACCGAATCCCAGCACCCGGCCACCAGCAGCAGATGCTGGGACCTTGGCTTCCCCGCTGCGGATCTGAGTCCTGAGCGCCCCCCCTTCCTCTCCTGTACTCTCTCCTCCTCTCTCCTCCCCCCTCTCCTCTTTTCCCCTCTCTCACCCCCTCTCTCTCTTTCTCTCTCCCCCTTCTTTCCCTCTCTCTCCCTCTCTCTTCCTTTTTTCTCTTCTCCTTCCCGCCTTTCTTGTCTGACTATTCGTTACTCTTGAAGACTTATTTTTGCCTGGACTCAGAAGTAGCTCTAGGGAGGGGACAGCCTGTGTCCCCTGGAAATCTGTTCCTGGAGATTTTCTTCGGCCCCCTCCATTCTCTTGGCCAAACGTTTAGCGTTTTCTGCATCCTCCCCGCTTTTTCGTAGCGCTCGTAGGAAGCTTGCTTGCGTGCATTGTCCGCTCCGCTCAGTTTCTGACAGTCGGTGGCTGGGAAGACACTCTGCTACATCTCGACAGGGCCTGACATTCGCATCTGGCTTTCTTTCAACTCGCGGCAATTCTCCTGCCTCCGCCTTGCCGAAAACTGGGATGCAGGCGCGTGCTACCTCGCCTGGCTTGGGAAATGATCCTTCCTAAGACTGAGCCGCCACCCGGCATTTTAGTAGTATTCCGGCAACCCCAGTCCAGAGGAACAGTCACCGTTGTTGTGTTGTTTTGTTTTGTTTTCCGAGGCGGGGCTTCTCGGTGGCTTTGGGGCTGCCCTGGAGCGGGCGATGAGGCCACGAGACTCTTGCGCCTCCCTCTGCCCCAGCGTCGGGAAGACCCCTGGGCAGCCGCCCGCAGGCTTCTCTGCCTCTCTGGGCGATCACTCCAGGTGTTTACTGTGAATCCTCGCCCATCACCCGGTCTTGCTCTTCAGAAGGCGCTTCCCAGGGCCTGGTGGGGGTGGGGACACCAAGCACCCGGCGCACGCGGGCTCCCGGTGACCCGGACCTGGCTAGGCGCGGTGATAATAGTGGGCACTAGGGGGCACCCGAGACCCACGGAACTCAGAAGCCATGGGCTAACCGAATGGAGCCAAACATCTGGAGCGGGTGGGTGTGGGTGCGTCTTTACATGCAGCGTTTTAAACAGACCAGTTTCTGAATTTTTACTTGTTCGCGTTTTGGAGAGTATCCTCTAACCCAGGCTAGCCTCATAGCTGAGAATGGCACTGCACTGTTTCTCCTGTGTCCATGCTGTGCTGGGGCTGGGCTGTGCCCAGGGCTTCAAGCATGGGGCTAACCTTTTGTTTTGTTGCTTACATCTCCCAGACGTCAACTGGCATGCTTTGAATGCCTGTTTTGGAACTCCTTCCTCCTCATCCCAGGGTTTTGCCCCTCCCGCTTACCTCTCCTTTGCACTCTGGGAGCTCATGCAGTGTTCAGTCCTCCTTGCCTGGATGATCACATTTTGTTTCCACCCCCACTAGACAAATACCTGGAGAATTCTAGAATAGAGATCATTGTCCCTCAGCAATCAGAAGGTCACACTCTTGTCTCTTGTGGCCTGTGAAATGTTCAATGCCACGCTGGAACCCAATCTTTGGGATATGACCAGCTTTTCTCCTTAACTTGTCTCCATCGTTACTGCTTTGTCACTGTCTGCACGTGGTGTGGTCTTTTCATGTATGGAGCCCAAGTGCACAGAGCCCCGGGAACTGAGCAGGTGCTCACCGGATGTCTGGAACGCTACCCTCACTGTTTCGAGTGTTCCTTAGCCTTGAACTCACCGAGACCCACCTGCCTCTGTCTCCTGAGTGCTGGGATTCAAGGCCTGCACCACTGCCGCCCGCTCTATTTACATTTTTAAATTTTGACTTAAGGTCCTGGAACACACAGACACGAAGGGAACAAACACTTTCCATATGGAAAAGGAACTCCTGCTTGTTAATTCTGAGGTGGGGTGGGAAGAGAAACAGAAAACAAAAAGGGAAATTAGAATTTAAATGTCTTAGTACATAATATGTGCTTTATCAAAACTGTTAGAGAATAAAAAAGAAAAGTAGGCAGACAGAAGGGTTTTTCAGATGTTGCTTCTAATTGCTAGAATAAATCAGTTGTCCCTGGGCCCATGTGAAACACATCCCTCCCGAACATATGTACATTGCTGAAGCCCGTTTTTACACAATGTCCTCTGAATGTGGCAGAAGCACAGGGAGTTGGAAGCCATGAGCTAGCATCTGAGCACAGGCAGACACCGGTAGGTGAGCTTGACAAAGCCCTTTGCCACTCTGAGGGCCCAAAAATGGACCATATGGCTTCTGCAGCCTAAGCCAGCAAAGCTCTTCCCTCATTTACCTATTTAATTGGCTCAAGGGGATGTCTTGCATCCTCGATACCGCATAAAATCAGGTCTGCCCCTAATCAGATAGGAATGTCAGAGAGATGACGGGTGCCAATGCGCCTTAGTCATTGGACAAACATTTGTTGAGCACTTGCTGTGTGACAGACCCTGTCAGGCCTAAGGCACCGGGGGTGGGGGGTGGGGGGTGAGGGGAAAGAGACATCTCATGTAATGTTCACTGCAGCCCTTTGGGATGAGGATTTTTCATCCTCATTTTACAATAACAAGAATTTAGGGAGCTGGACTAGGTGGCTCATGCCTTTAATTCCAGTACTTGGGAGGATCAGGCAGGCGGATCTCTCTCTGTGAATTCCAGCTCAGCCTGGTTTACAAAGTGAGTGAGTTCCAGGGCAGCCAGAGTTACACAGAGAAGCCCTGTCTCGAAAAAACAAAACAAACCATACATGCCCGTAAAAAAAGAGAGAGAGAACTTAGGGATCGTCGTGATTGCACTGCTTTTCATTATACCTTCAATTCCTGCAACAGTGCTCGTAGCAAAATAAATGTTTGCCGAAAAAGAGGAACTTACAAGTGACATAACTGTCGCTATAAACCAGGCTGGTGGATGCTCAGCCGTAGGTGTTGGCACAAGGACATTGTTCGGGCACCGCACCAGGTTCCACATCGCTGCGGAGAGCCAGCCCCGCCAGGGTCGCCTACTCACTAAGGTAAGAGCGTGTACTTCTATTTAAACCGGCGAGAGAGGTTGCTTAGCGACCAAACCGGGGCGGCGGGCCGCAGTGCGCATGCGTGAGCGGACCCCCCCCCCCGCCTTCCCCTTAGCGCATGCGTGGGCGGCTGCCTCGGACACGCTCCCTCCTTCGGGGTGGGGGGGCGGCGGTTGCCAGGGCGACAGGAACACAATATGGCGGCCGGACCCTAACGCCCGCAGCCAGGGACCCCCGCGAAGGTCCTCGAGCCGGAAGCCGCCTCAGGAGGGCAGAGGGCCGGTACCAGTCTCCTCGTGCGTTCTCGGCCCGGGGCGGCCGGGGGCTGTCGCCCGCATCCGCGCTAGGATGAAGAGTGAGTGGGGCCGGGAGGGCGAGGGTCCCCGGCCTCCGGGGCGGCAGGGACGCGGCTGGGCGGCTCAGTCTGGCTCCGTGAGCCAAGCCGGGGTTTCTGAAGCATCCTTAACGCGGGGCGGAAGACGGTCCCCAGAAGTGGGAAACGAGGCAGTCATCCCAGAAAATAGAAGGACTGGGAAAAACAAAAACAAAAACACCAAACGCCTGACTTTTTGGGTCTCAGTCCAAATCGGGTTGTTTTTGTTGGGGCGGCTGCTTGGTTTTCACAGCTATACAGTTAGTTAATGATTGCCT